>JAXIVJ010002402.1:0-110598 GCA_036785665.1 Chirona hameri
ATAATAATATATATATATATATATTATATATAAATATATATATATATATATAGTATATATATAAAATATATATATATATATATATATTATATATATATATATATATATATATATATATATATATATATATATATATATATATATATATATATAATATATATATATATATATATATATATATATATATATATATATATATATATATATTTATATATATATATATATATATATATATATATATATATATATATATATATATATATATATATATATATATATATATATATATATATATAATATATATATTTCGACCAAAGGGGGCACGACGGACCTTCAGGGGGGGGGGGGGAATTGCCCGTCCCCCCTCCCCTTGGGTACGCCTATGACTGTATGTATATTGTCTGTACAGTAAAGTGATTAATAGAGCTGCCACTTTATCTATGATTACCCGCCCCGAACCCGCCTTCTTGCTAATCTAAAACTGCTATACCCTGCAGTTCATATATTATAGACTGCCAAGTACCAACTACCCACCAAACTATACCAAACCACCAAACTAATACCTGGCAGGGGCCCGGTCTTGGTCAGGCCTGATCGAGGCAGGGGCCCGGTGCTGGCAAAGGCGTGATATGGGGCCCGGTCAGGACGAGGGCCCGGTCACAACAGGGCCCGGTCCTTGCATATTCTTGATACGGGCCCGTTTCTGGTAGGGGCCCGGCCTTGGTCAGGCCCTATCGAGGCAGGGGCCCGGTGCTGGCAAAGGCGTGTATCAGGGGCCCGGTCAGGCGTAGAGCCCAGTTACCACCGTATCATATGCTCAGCCCTATATCTCGTTGAGCTCATGAATCCACGTCCCCCCCAACTTCAAACCTATGGCGGAGCCCTTGGGTGGGTGCTTAACTTAAGCATCATATTATCACAGGATACTTAATTTAAGTACTTGGATGCTTACTTTAAGTACCCATTGTGAAAAACAATGTTTATTTCAAGCATCCAAATAATGTATTACCTGCACAGCATCGTCGTAGCACATATTTAGCACACAAGGAGCTAACCTTTGTTACAATGTAGCACCTGGTGCTTGGTTTTAGCATCGTTTTGTAATGGGATGCTTGTTTTAAACATCGCTATTCTCACTTGGTGCTAAAAAGGAGCACCTGAATGAGGGATGGGTGCTTAACTTAAGCACACTTTTATCGCAGGAAACTTAATTTAAGTACTCGGATGCTTACTTTAAGCACCCATTGTGGGAAACAATGCTTATTTCAAGCATTAAAATATTTTAGTACCTGAATAGCATCGTCATAATACATATTTAGCACACAAGGAGCTAAACTTTTTTTGCAGTGTATGATTTGGATGCGCCTCATTGATAGCTTTCGATTGCCGCCTTGCGTGTGTCGCTAAAGTTATTGATGCGGAAGATAACCAGGGGGCCAAAAACGCCCCCCCCCCAGCCAATGGCGTTCGGCTGAGACCTCAGCCAATGCCGGGTTAAGTCGCTGTTTTGATGTGATTGACCACGATCTGCACCTAAAGAAGTTAAAATTGCTCCAGATCCCCACTGGATGGTTCAGGAGCTATCTAAGCGGTCATATTCAGAATGTTCGCGCGGGGAAAATGTTTCTGAATTACGACCTATTACTATAGGAACATTCCAGGGCACATGTATCGGGCCATTGCTGTATAACATTGCAACAAATGACTTTATTTGTTATTCCCAAATGCAATCGATGGATTCCGCGTCACTACTGTACGCTATGCCGATGACAGCCAGATGGCCAGTACTGGTCTTCGTAATAGTTTGCCTGAAATGCAGCGAGCTTTGGAAAAGGGAAGCGCTTGGTTCCTGCAAAATGGCATGCCAATTAACGCGGCTAAAACTGAACTGTTGCTCTGCGGTGACCGTCGACAACTCGCCCGATGACCGTCGACAACTCCCTGAGCCACCAGTTTAAGTCATGTAGAAAACCTAGGTGTGATTATGGACAGCACACTTTCATGGAAACCACGTCAGAATGGTGACGAATAGATGGTTCGTTGTCGGTATATTTCATTTTGCCGCAAGGGTAATTTCTAACCGTCGGAAGTTTGATCACATATCAGATGTTATCCATGATCTAGGATGGCTTAATGCACGCCAATTTTTATAATATTTTGACCTATGAATGATGTACAGTGTGCTATCCACTCGTCAGCCGCAATGTTTAGCCTCGCAGTTTAAGTTTAAACCTCGCCCAACGGGGGGGGGGGGGGGGGGTCCTAAAACGACCCCCCTGAGGTTTTCTTGAATAACTTTGTACACATGCGGCGCATCTTGCTGACATTTTCAGTAGCTGAGATTATAACAATTATACGCATCCTAATACAATTTTAAGTGTATACGACTTTTAGATCGTGACCTATGACCTTTTCGTCAAGGTCATGTCAGACCCTAAAGGCCATTGACCTGACCCTAAAGGTCACCAGTTGACATAGATACCAAAAATGGAATGCCTTTGGATTTGCCTTATTACAGAACACGTTACTGTTTACGATGTCTCTATATCTCTCCGTTCGGAAGTTATACTAAGCGCCCTGTACATGCGCTGTAATGCAACACGCATAGCAATTATCATCTATGGTGACGATTTCAGAGGCCTAAGAGGTCATTAACTGGCCCAGACCAAACAATGGATATATTGCCAGATAGCTAATACAACGACCAACATTTTGACGCTAACCAAATCGTTTTATACTCATAACTTTGGTAATAAAGACGGACAGAGCAAAATCGTTATTTTTGGACGTGGTAGATCTTAGGTCATTCACTCGACCTGGAAGGTCACCCGTTGATCTGAAACCTAAAAATCGCATCCTGTTAGATTCCTCTCATGACAGGCAACATGCTGGCTCTTACTCCATTGCTCTATGTTGCTTGGTTTGGAAGTTAACAGGGGGTCTTTTTAGGACCCCCCCCCCCCCCGTAGGGAGAAGGTGAGAAAAGATATCCGTAGGCCGAGGGTTAATCGAGAGGTACGTGAGCGCGAGACACGTCAATCGGATCAAAAAGACACATCGATGAATCGATCAAATGAATCGAGTCTTTGGCTCGTCCGCGAACTAATCATGGTACACGGACATTTGTATATCGTGCGAGTCAGCTGTATAACCGTTTTAGCGTCGAAAGTCGTGGTTCTCTATTCGATTCAAACCCAAAGTTCATTTAGTAAGCGATGGGCTAAGTCTGTAGTGTGAGGTGACAACTGAACATCATACATGTGTCGCATCATTGCAACGTTTACGCAGTATTTGTATTATTTCATTGTCACTTTCCCTTTGTCACCTGCAAATAGTACGACATTTTTAGCGCTCTATAGTTAAATTTCGTGATGTTGCATGTATGACGATGACCAATGAATAACCCTTGATGAGTAACCCTTGGTCAGCTGAAGTGAAAATACATGAATAATCACTTTCCTTTCTGAGCTTCACGGGCGGCGCCCACAGATGAGCAATTTATATAGATGTCGCTGCTGTCGCCAGAAGGTGCCACTTGCTGAACAATCACTATAGATGTCGCTTCTGTCGCCAGCAGCTGCCACTTGCTGAACAATCACTATAGATGTCGCCGGGCGGCGCACCCCAACTTTGGCGAGTAAAAGTTTCCCTAAAAATGAGCTCTTTCAATTTTCTTCACAAAAAGTTTTATAAAATATAAAAGCCCCCTTATGTCACTTTCATTTTTGTTTTGTAAGGTTTTATTTTAAAGCATGTCAAGTATTATTATATAGCTTTGCCTTTATAGCAGTATCGTATACCTTTATTTTCCTTCCTTTTCCTTTTTTTTCCATTATGTGCAATGAGATATAATGGGAAATTTTGGTAGCAGTACATTTGGTAGCAGTTGTCGTCTTGGCGCGTCGTCGTTGAAAGGACGCACTGACGGCGATAAACATCTGCTGCATTTTGTTTATAAGTTTATCCTACGTCAACGTTACGGATTTGGTCAAACTGGCGTGCTGTCCTCTTTGTCTCTGTCTCTTTGTCTCTGCCTCTTTGTCTCTGGTTTTCGCGTCTAAATTCTCAGACGCCGGCATTTCTGAGATTCCTGATGCGCCCGTGTATAACTTGCCATCATTAGCTGAGCTCGAATGTGACTTAACCCGCGCGGCGCTGGGGGGGGGGGTAAATTTTACCCCCCCTCCCGGATTTTCTCTTGAACTTGAAAACTATGACAGATATCGAAATGAAACTTGCGGTACCTTATGGTGCATCAATTCTACATCTTGTGTTAAAATTTTGTTGAAATTCGTGAGAATTTTGAGGAGATAATGACGTTTTAGTGACGTCATGTCATGTCATTTTTGGTGAAAAAACGTTAAATGTTTGAAAAATCGTAGAAAACAGCGTGTTTATGCAAATTGCAAATGAAAGGCGTCAAAAGAAAGGAAATAACATTGTCTTTAGCATGGCTATCTCAGATGTTCAAAATTTTGGATTTTTGACCCCCAAAAATGCAAAAACTGATTTTGGGGGAAGAATTTCCACAAAAGTTTTTAGTTTGAAGATTTTCAAAAAAGCGGAAGATATATTAGAGAACCGAGTATGAACGATGTTAAAACCAAATTTCAAAGAAATTTCTTTATTTTTGACTGACTTATGGCACTCTAAGTATCAGTAACTCATGACGTCATTTTTTTAATTGCGTTTTTTGGTTTTTACTGACCGGATACAGACAAATAAATGCCACCACTGTATTTCGAAGACAAAACTAGTCTAGAAACATGCAATGTTTATTTAGATTAATCAATTTCAAATTTTGACCTTATTGTGACCTGACCTTGACCTGAGGGCGATTATATGGTGTCAGGCTGTGAAAATGGCTGCTTCTATCGAATAATACGTGTAAAATAACCCATACAACATGTGTCGCATGGCTTTCGTAGACCTGTGACCTTTTGTGACCTGACCTTGACCTTGACCTTTGCTTAAAATTTCACTTTTACTTATGCGGGAGATACATTATACATTTAGGAGCACTTTGTGAGGTACTAGTTGCAATACAAGGCTTTGGATGGAAAGTATAGCCCAAAAACCCAAATACTTAAATGTTACACTTGACCTGACCGTGACCTGACATGTGACCTTATGTTAATCATTTCGGGCATGCGTTAGATTCTTCTTACTGAGAGCTTTCGATCGCCGCCTTGCGCGTCTCGCTGCGGTTATTGGTTCGGAAGATACGAGGGGGGGTAATATTTACCCCCAGCACCGCACGTTCGGATGGAGACCCCAGCGCCGCGCGGGTTAAATACTGTCAGGGCGATTCTCGAGAGTATCCCTGCCAACAAGGCGTGTGGCCCGGACGGGATCAGTGCTCGTATTATTCGGGAATGCAGTGAAGCGCTCGTCATTCCGTTAACCAAGATTTGTCAAATGTCATTGAGACGAGGTGTGCTTCCGGAGATCTGGAATCGGGCGAATGTTGTACCTGTCTTCAAAAAGGGTAGTGTAAAGGATCCGAACTGCTACCGGTCTATATCGCTGATTCCCCTCTTTGGCAAGGTACTTGAAAACGTTGTGTATATAGGCCTTTTGCGACATGTGGCGCCCGCTATCTCACCAGCACAACATGGATTCATGTCGGGTAGGTCGTGCGTATCTAACCTGGCATCACTACTGGTCACTGCTTGGGACTCCATCGAAAAGCGACTTCAAACCGATGGCATCTAAACAGATTTTTCGGCGGACTTTCAAAGTGTAAATCACTCTCTTCTGGTACACAAACTTCAAAATTCGTACAATATCACTGGTTCGGCCCTAAAATGGTTCACATCTTACCTAGATAACCGGGAACAGCGAGTGGTAGTCAACGGCAAGTGCTCAGAGTGGTGCCGGGTAACGTCGGGAACACCGGAAGGCGGATTGATCTCTCCGATTTTGTTCTCCTTATACATTAATGACTTGCCGGACGGTATATCCTCTCGGGTTCTGATGTTTGCTGACGATGCAAAACTGTTCCGAAAAATTGTTTGTCAAAGCGACGCTGAAGTACTTCAGAAAGATTTAAATCAGCTCTATAAGTGGTCCAAAACTTGGATGCTCAAACTGAACCCGTCCAAGTGCAAATAGTTTCGGATGACACTGAGAACGAAGCCAATAGTGACGAAATATTCGATCGGAAACACCACGTTGGAAGACGTGGAATATATTCGCGATTTAGGAGTAATTCTAGACACAAAGCTGACATTTAGCAATCATATCGAAATTACCATGAGAAGAGCCAATAGAGCCCTTGGCGTCCTTATTAGATCGTTCCAGAGGGCTATCCCGAGAGGATATAACAAAGAGACATCAGTACTGACGTCGTATTTTGCCTTCGTCCGCACAAATATGGAATATTGTAGCGTGATATGGGGCGGTGCCGCTCGCACGCACACTGATAGGCTGCAGCGCATAGAGCATAAGTTCCTGTTGTGGCTGAACGCCCACTGTCGCTCGCAATCACTATCCATGGCGTACGATGACCTATTGCCTCATTTTAAATTTGTTTCTGTATCGGCACGTAGGACCCATCATGATATCATGTTCATTCGCCACGATTTTAACCCGGCAGTCACAGCTTTAGGTATATTCTGTAACACGACTCACTGTGGGGGGGGACTTTTTTAGCCCCCCTGGTATCTTCAGAACCAATGATCGCAGCGGGACACACAAGGCGGCATTCGAAAGCGCTCAATGAGATAAGCCTAACGCAAACTTAAAAATGTCAAATTAAGGTCACATGTCAGGTCACGGTCAAGTCAAACGTCAAAATCGAGGTATTTGAGTTTATGGACAATACTTGCCATCCATGACCTTCGATTGCGCCTATAATCACCCAAAGTGCTGTCAAAAGTATGATACATATCCCACATGAGCTAAAGTGAGATTGTTGGAAAAGATCAAGGTCAAGGTCAGGTCACAAAAGGTCACTACACAAACAATATCTACGAAAGTCATGGAGCACATGTTGTATGGATGTTTTTACGCGTAGAATTCGATAGTGGTAGTCACTTTACCACCTGACTTCATTTACGTGAAGATAGTGTCAAGTTCAGGTCAAGTTCAGGTCACTGAAGGTCAAAATTTGAAATTGATAAATCGAAATGAAAAAAGCATGTTTCTATATCGGTTTTATCTAAAACAAACAGTGCTGGCATTTATTTGTCTGTATCCGGTCAATAAAAGCCAAAAAACGCATTTTCAAAATATGACGTCATGATTTAGCCACACTTTATATGCCATGACAGTAAAAAAGATGATATCATTTTAAAACTGTGTATGGTAGTTGCCCATATGTTGTTATCTGACATATATTCCGGTTTTTTCAATATCTTTGAAAAATTTGATTTTGTGAGTATTTTTTTCAAAAAATGTTTGTTTTTTTATTTTGGGGTCAAAAAACAAAATTTGTGAAATTTCGAGATAGCTGGTTTGTAGCCCTTGCAATTTCATACCTTTTAGAGTTTTTGGATTGCATTTTGCTTCAAATGCAGCGTTTGGCAAAGTTTGGCCGATTTTGGTGTCAAAATCGTGTTTAGTGACGCCACTAAATTCACTATATCTCGAAAAAAAATTCTGACGAAATTTTTTCATTTTTTTCTTAAAAGATGTAAAAATGATGCCCGGAAAGGTACTGAAATTTTGCCGTCGATATCAGGATTAGTGATTGAGATATTCCAGATATTCCTAAGGGGGGGGGGGGGGGCTAAAAAAGCCTCCCCCAGTGACTCGCGGGTTAAGGGTAAAATATCATCGTCATTTTTATTGCAGTCATTTTTCGTCAATGTACCGTGTTGTACTACCAGGCAGCTGACCCTCATATTGCTTAATCTGCCGTACGCCAGGGTAAATACGGTCAAAGAGGGACTGTTCGCCAGACTGCCCAGGCAACTTAACCGCTTTATAGGAACGTGTCCCATGCTGATCTCTTTGCCGATACGTACCATCAGTTCCGCACCAAAGTGAGGTTGTACGTCGCATCGTTGTAACTGATTTTGTGCTGTCACAGCACAAAATCAGTTGCATAAAATATGACATGAACGAAACATCCAGCACACACAGCACGGCTGTGTGTGCTGGATGTTTCGTTCATGTCATATTTTATGTTTATGGTGTATTTGGTATATTTTAACATGTATTTGTCTAATGTCTTGCAGCTTTAGGTAATTTTACATTTTGACTTCGTCCATCATTGGGGTATCCCGTCGACGATTTGCGCAAGTAAACAAACAAACAAACAAGAGTCATCGTAAATGTCGTAGGTTACCGTGACACGGTGATGAAGCGGTCGGAGCAGCCCAGTGCCCACACTGCTGGGCTTCTTCAAGAAGAAGAAAAAACGTCAGGCGTCAGGTCCGAGTATTTTATCAGAGACCCCCACGTTTTCATATTTTTTGTGTTTCATGTTAACCCGCGCCGTGCCGGGGGCGGGGCGTTTAGACGCCTCCATCCCCCTAAGGTTTTCCGAGGATAGCGAAAAACGGCGGCGCCCCGTTATTGCCGTTTCAAAAACGGCGCACGGCGCCGCCGATTCAAAAACGGCGCACGGCGCACAGCACCGCCGTTTTTGGCACACCTGTTCGGGCATCAATTACTCACATTGTGTGCAATTCTTGACCACGGGTCATCTCAGGTCAGGTCACGTGACCACACCTCCAAAGAAGTTTGCGGTCACAGTCACAGTTTTGGGCCGATCGGTTTCAAACTTACAGGATTTAATAAGGTCATATAGGTGCATACCTACAATTCGAATATCTAAGATTTTGTATATGGATGACCTAAGGTCGGGTCAATTTCGTGACCTCCCATTATAAGTCAATGGGGAAATATTGAAATGTTTTCTATTACGCATGATATCAGTCCAATTCCTTCTGGATCATGTTATAATGGGCTATTATTGATGATCCGGGTTAAATTTTTGTTCAGTGACCCCTACAGAGTCAGCCGAGGTCAGCTGAGGTCACCAACTCTTTTTGTGTCAATAACTCTCGATAGAATGAAGATAAATAAGTGAAACCGGCATCAATGTGTGTTCTCGTCGAGACACGTCTCCTTATATGCAACATGACCTACTTGGGTCGCCACTTGACCTAGCACTAATGTAAAATGTATAAGTTGACCTAAACTGGTCAAAATTAAATTGATTCGAAGCGCCTTGACGAGACTAACACGAGGGCGTCAAAATCATTGCCGTATCTGCATTAGATCAAACGTTATTTGCGAACGCTTTGCCACAAAATAGCCCTTTTGACCTTTGACGACCTCTGGAGCCTAAACTATTGACCTGATATAAAATGTAATGACATTTTTGTCATTGAATATTTCAACATCTTTCGAGTGCTTTTCCGTTTGTTCCTAACTATCATAGTTCCCGAGATATTTGGGGGTTTCTGGAGCGATGTCCTAAACTGGAAAATCTGACCATTGATGATCTCTATTTTGAAAACTGTTTTGTTTGGATCAGGATTAGTCAAAGTACAATTTGGCAATCACGGATTTCGATTTTGTTTTGTCACGTGACCTCGTGACCTACTTTTTGCGCCGCGACCTTACCTGTTGGAAACTGAAATTAACATTTTCGTCTGATGACGATTTCAGCTTCATGGATGTACTTTCGTCTAACAAAAGATAAAAAAATGGGGTTTGACCTGTAAAACCTACTTTTGGGGACTAAGACAACTTTTTTTTTCAAATGTGCAGTCCGAGCATTATTAATTTTCTTGAAAAGTTGTGCACTGGGGGGTTTCAAGGGCGGGGAATTCATTGGTGGTGACAAAAAGAAAAGAAAAAAGAAACAAAAGAAGCAGACTAGTGAGAAGAACTGGCCTGATGCCGGTGCGGACAGAAAGGACTGTGCCGTTCACGAGAAGCCAGGGGACAAGCTGACCCCGAGTGATACTCCTATCGATGAGGAATGTAGTGTGCGCCGGACGGAGATCCGTGTGCCGTTTACGGGGAGCCAAGGCGATGCGATGGCCTCCGAGCGAGCTGTGATTTGTAAATTTGTTAAATTTAGAGGAGCCATGTGATGGCCAACACTTTAGTAGCTTCTTCCCTTGCCTGTCCGCGACGATTGTGACGTGTTTACGTTGACCTTTGCCTCGCAGCGAGCACGCGGTGACTTGTGGTTTGTCTTGCAATGAAACGTTAGCAGGGGTACAGGCGGTCGTCAGAATGACCGCTGAGTTGGAGTGAAAGGAAACTGTAAAACGTACCAATCTACCAAAGCAAGGCTGTATCAAAGTTGAAGTATTAAAGTGTAATGAAGAGGTACCTAACGTGGACTGTTATCAGAGCGTATACGAACAAAAGGTCGATTCCTTTCCTTATTCGCATTTGTCTCATCTTATCTTTCCAAATAGAAACCTATTTCTTATTGTATTCTTTAGTTTGGTAATTCCCACTCACAGATAAAATTAGAATCAGCCAGCACAGGTACCTATGCAAGGAAATTCACTCACGCGTTCCTCTGCAACCCAGCAGGCAGCAGGATACCAAAGGCTGTAACGCTGCGTGGACAAAATTATAACTTATGTTGGTTGTGAATCACTCCAAAATAGCGTCAGACGCGACACTTTCCCTGCTGTTACCAAAATGCTACAAAATGATAAAACACGAACCAGGGAAAAATATATATTTCGCAAAAAGTGTTTTTCGCATGCAGTAGGTACCCATTTTTATCACCAGTTTCAGCGGATTTTTTTTGGGGGTGGGGGGCATATTTATATTGCCGACCTTGTCGAGCTTGGGATGGGCGCTTTTGCCCCTGCCCCCCCCCCCCCGCCCCCCTGGCTCCGCCAATGGCCACCTCTTTGGACGTCCAGCCTTGACCAATGACCTCGCATATCTCGCAATTCTGTAATGTTTGAAGTTTGAACAGACAACACTCTGTTTAAAACGCAAACAAATTGACAACTATTGTGGTGAAGTCCAGCCCAGCACAGTCTAGTCCAGTCCAGTCCAGTCCGGTCCAGTCCAGAACCCAGTCCAGAGCCCAGCCCAGAGCCCAGCCCAGAGCCCAGCCCAGAGCCCAGCCCAGAGCCCAGCCCAGAGCCCAGCCCAGAGCCCAGCCCAGAGCCCAGCCCAGAGCCCAGCCCAGAGCCCAGCCCAGAGCCCAGCCCAGAGCCCAGCCCAGAGCCCAGCCCAGAGCCCAGCCCAGAGCCCAGCCCAGAGCCCAGCCCAGAGCCCAGCCCAGAGCCCAGCCCAGAGCCCAGCCCAGAGCCCAGCCCAGAGCCCAGCCCAGAGCCCAGCCCAGAGCCCAGCCCAGAGCCCAGCCCAGAGCCCAGCCCAGAGCCCAGCCCAGAGCCCAGCCCAGAGCCCAGCCCAGAGCCCAGCCCAGAGCCCAGCCCAGAGCCCAGCCCAGAGCCCAGCCCAGAGCCCAGCCCAGAGCCCAGCCCAGAGCCCAGCCCAGAGCCCAGCCCAGAGCCCAGCCCAGAGCCCAGCCCAGAGCCCAGCCCAGAGCCCAGCCCAGAGCCCAGCCCAGAGCCCAGCCCAGAGCCCAGCCCAGAGCCCAGCCCAGAGCCCAGCCCAGAGCCCAGCCCAGAGCCCAGCCCAGAGCCCAGCCCAGAGCCCAGCCCAGAGCCCAGCCCAGAGCCCAGCCCAGAGCCCAGCCCAGAGCCCAGCCCAGAGCCCAGCCCAGAGCCCAGCCCAGAGCCCAGCCCAGAGCCCAGCCCAGAGCCCAGCCCAGAGCCCAGCCCAGAGCCCAGCCCAGAGCCCAGCCCAGAGCCCAGCCCAGAGCCCAGCCCAGAGCCCAGCCCAGAGCCCAGCCCAGAGCCCAGCCCAGAGCCCAGCCCAGAGCCCAGCCCAGAGCCCAGCCCAGAGCCCAGCCCAGAGCCCAGCCCAGAGCCCAGCCCAGAGCCCAGCCCAGAGCCCAGCCCAGAGCCCAGCCCAGAGCCCAGCCCAGAGCCCAGCCCAGAGCCCAGCCCAGAGCCCAGCCCAGAGCCCAGCCCAGAGCCCAGCCCAGAGCCCAGCCCAGAGCCCAGCCCAGAGCCCAGCCCAGAGCCCAGCCCAGAGCCCAGCCCAGAGCCCAGCCCAGAGCCCAGCCCAGAGCCCAGCCCAGAGCCCAGCCCAGAGCCCAGCCCAGAGCCCAGCCCAGAGCCCCAGCCCAGAGCCCAGCCCAGAGCCCAGCCCAGAGCCCAGCCCAGAGCCCAGCCCAGAGCCCCAGCCCAGAGCCCAGCCCAGAGCCCAGCCCAGAGCCCAGCCCAGAGCCCAGCCCAGAGCCCAGCCCAGAGCCCAGCCCAGAGCCCAGCCCAGAGCCCAACCCAGAGCCCAGCCCAGAGCCCAGCCCAGAGCCCAGCCCAGAGCCCAGTCCAGAGCCCAGCCCAGAGCCCAGTCCAACCCGTCCCAGTCCAGCCTGCCCATCCCACCTCAACCCACTCCAACTCAGCCCACCCTAACCCAACTCAACCCACCCAAACCCACCCCATCCCAGCCCATCCCTGTCCAGTCCAATCCAGTTCAGTCCTGTGTAGTGTACGCCCCAGGCGGAGGCCGGTCTTCACGTTTCACTAGTTAAATCATATACAGTCCAGTGCGTCACACAAACGAGTCAGATCTGCATAAGTGGTAATCAATGCGTTGAAGATAACACTGCCCAGTTAACTGCCGACAAAATAGGGAAATCTTCCGACTAGCCGCAGCCGCTCAACTCTCGCATGCTGTACCGCCGCCGCGGCCAATTTCAGCGGCTGATAACGCATTAAAGCGATGCACGCTGACGCCAGCCATGGTTCTGCCGTCGCTATTTCTCGCAGTTCCGCTGGCGTGTCGCTTCTCTTCAGCATAAATCAAAATGGTTGGGTGGTTTTCATCTACTAAATCACGGGACGCGTTCAAGAGCCACGCTGGCTCGGCGGCTGGTAGATTTATTGAGAGACGTCCGATATGACGCCAGACCAATTACAGCTGTTCTTTCGGATGTTATTCGGACCTCTGACCAATTGTAGACGTCGGATGTTAGCTCGACATCAGATGTCTTGTCGGATGTTGTCATGACAGCAGTCAAAAAGTAAATGTACTGTTGAATGTTGCCCCGCACTGTAAGACATGCCGATCTCCACAGAGATTTCAGAGAGACCCGCGTGTGTAGATTTGGTCGCTGCGGAGAGCCACACGTTGGGAAAGGCTCTGATCGGACATTTTTTATTAAGGGCGTCCCAGCGAAAACTTAGGATTTTCCGGTCGAGATCGATAATTTTTTCCATGTTCTTCCACATGAAATCCGACCAGTCACAGCTGTTCTATCAGTGTGTATTCTTAACATCTGACCAATCACAGTCATCCTATCGGCTTTTACCCCAGCATCTGACCAATCACAGCTATCCTATCGGCTTTTACCCCAGCATCTGACCAATCACAGCAATCCTATCGGCTTTGACCCCAGCATCTGACCAATCACAGTATTCTATCGGATTTTACCCCAGCATCTGACCAATCACAGCAATCATATCAGCCTTTACCCCAGCATCTGACCAATCACAGCTATCCTATCGGCTTTTACCCCAGCATCTGACCAATCACAGCTATCCTATCGGCTTTTACCCAGCATCTGACCAATCACAGCCATCCCATCGGCTTTTACCCAGCATCTGACCAATCACAGCCATCCTATCGGCCTTTACCCCAGCATCTGACCAATCACAGCTATCCTATCGGCTTTTACCCCAGCATCTGACCAATCACAGCTATCCTATCGGCCTTTACCCCAGCATCTGACCAATCACAGCTATCCTATCGGCCTTTACCCCAGCATCTGACCAATCACAGCTATCCTATCGGCTTTTACCCCAGCATCTGACCAATCACAGCTATCCTATCGGCTTTGACCCCAGCATCTGACCATTTCCAACTGCGCTGTCGGATGTTATTCCAACATCTGACCTGACAACTATCCCGTCTGATTATCCGTGCCAATATTTAACTAACCATGTCACTCCGTATCGGCTGAGTAGCGAGTCAGCCGTCATATATCTCTTCAGTCATATATCTTTTTGTATTATGAAGCTTCGAAACGCGTATTTTAGTACGCATAATATTAGAACACTGAAACTTTGGCTGCATTTCCCTAGTCATATCTACGCGTATGAATACCAGCGTAATATTTCGATAATTCATTAACGCGCGATCATCAAAATGATATTTCAGGATGCAAATCCAGGATTATGTGAGTCATATGATGTAGCATCCATCATCCGAATGACATTTCGTACCAATTTAGTTCGATGCACGTCTCAAGCAAAGTTTACAGCAAGTTTTACGGCAACAATTGTTAAGTCGGAAGCAAGTTTCGAGTTCTTTTCAAGCCTGAGTTTGTATCGGAAGCCGTAGGCTGCAATAGTAAAATATAAAATATAGGGCGACAAACTGCTGAAAGCCGGGCTGAAATTTTTCAAATGTAGAACAGTTAACAAAACTACATCTACTACGTTTGAAAACCGGCTGCAATATGGTCCTATAACAGGCTGAAAACAAGCTACAATCGCATATACAACATAATGACCAAATATTAACTGCACTTGGCTTAGAGTCTCATCGCGTGGCATTTCTTATGATTTTCCATATAATATTTTCGATTGACATTATTTTTGGCACCAATCCCGCAATCCTCGTGCGTTTCTCACTGCATCAGCCTTACGCAGGAAAAGCGCACTTCTCAGTCAGGCCCCTGCCTCGGGCCAGGTCCCGGTCCCACCCACGGTCCCAGCGTCTGCCCCGGAGCGCACTTCTCAGTCAGGCCCCTGCCTCGGGCCAGGTCCCTGTCCCACCCACGGTCCCAGCGTCTGCCCCGGAGCGCACTTCTCAGTCAGGCCCCTGCCTCGGGCCAGGTCCCGGTCCCACCCACGGTCCCAGCGTCTGCCCCGGAGCGCACTTCTCAGTCAGGCCCCTGCCTCGGGCCAGGTCCCGGTCCCACCCACGGTCCCAGCGTCTGCCCCGGAGCGCACTTCTCAGTCAGGCCCCTGCCTCGGGCCAGGTCCCAGTCCCACCAACGGTCCCAGCGTCTGCCCCGGTCCGGGTCCGGACCATCGGGCCTCCCGGTGCCGGCCGTCCTGCTGCTCCTCTGATGATGAATGATTGCAGTGCGGCCCGGTAAATGGGATCAGCTCTCCTCCCCGGAGCGTCCTCCTCCGTCACCTCACCGCCTCTCCTCCCCAGAGCGGCCTCCTCCGTCACCTCACCGCCTCTCCTCCCCAGAGCGGCCTCCTCCGTCAGCTCGCCGCCTCTCCTCTCCAGAGCGGCCTCCTCCGTCGACACACCAACTCCTCCCAGTAAATTTTACCCCACTCGTATCTTCAGGACCAATGACCACAGCGGGACGCGCAAGGCGGCGATCGAAATCTCTCAGGGAGACGAATATATCGCATACCCGAAATTGTTAAAATAAGGTCACATGTCAGGTCAGATCAGGTAAAAGGTCAAAATTGAGGTATTTTAGTTTTTGAGCCATACTTTCCATCCCAAGCCTTATATTGCGCCTATTATTGCACAAGGTGTTCTCAAAGGTATAATGCATATCCCGTATAAGCGAAAGTGAAATTGTAAGCGAAGGTCAAGGTCAAGGTCAGGTAATAAAGGTCACAGGTCTACGAAAGTCATGCGACACATGTTGTATGGGTTATTGTACACGTATAATTCGACAGTAGCAGCCATTTTCACAACCTGACACAACCGCAACCTATAATGGCCCTCAGGTCAAGGTCAGGTCATAATAAGGACAACATTTGAAATTGATTAATCTAAACAAAAAAGGCATGTTTATGGGCCAGCTTTGTCTCAGAAATACAGCGGTGGTATTTATTCGTCTGTATCTGTTTTTTTAAAAGCCAAAAACCCTAACTTAAAAAAAAAGATTGCATGAGTTACTTGTACTTAGGGAGCCATACATAAATCAGTCAAAAATAAAGATATTACTTTGAAATTTGGTTTCGGTATCGTTCATACTTGGTTCTCTAAGATATATTCCGTTTTTTATATCTTTGTTTTAAATGATTTTGTGGAAAAATATTTTTAGTTTATTTTTGGGGGGTCAAAACTCCCAAATTTTGCAAATCCGAGATCGACATTTTCAAGAGAATATAATTTCCTTTCTTTTGACATTTTTCATTTTCAATTTGTATTAACAGTCGTTTTTTACGAATTTTCAAACATTTATCGTTTTCCACTAAAAATGGCATGACATGACGTCATTCAAATGTCATTATATTCCACAATACTACCTCAATTTCAGTGAAATGTGGTGAGAAGACATATAATGGATGCAGCATAGGGTACTAAAAGTTTGACGTCGCTATCGCTCATCGTGCTCAAGTTATTGAGAAAATCCCGGAGGGGGGGTAAAATTTACCCCCCCCCCCGCCCAGCGGGGCGCGGGATAAAAGCTGATTTCTGATGTCTGTTGAAGATATCGGAATCCTAGACAAATACACAACAGAGCCGTCTCAAAACACTGAATGTATCATCTCTAAATAAATCCCTTCGTCCCTATTATTCAGCCGCACACGAGACCACACTGCAATCAAATTAGCACATGATATGATAGGTTTCCGTTCAGAATGCTGTAATGTATTCGAGGAAGCATCATCTGCCGGGCGCGCCGCGCCCAGCGCCGAGCGTTCTGGCTGGGCGGTAGCTGGGTGATTTGATTGCTGTGTGGGGCCTCTCCGGGCGGTCTGATTTCCCCACTGCGGTTTGCCTTGGTAATGGGCCGCTGACGGATTGGTGCGGCAGGGGCGGAGCCACGAACATGGAAAGTGGTGTAGAAGCAGAGCCAGGAAGATATAGAGTGGGGTAGCAGAGGCGGAACCTGAAAGAGACAGTGGGAAGTATCAAAAGCGGAGACAGAGATGTGAAGAAGTGGTGGCAGCAGGCGGAACCAGAAAGGGTTACTGGGGAGTATCAAATGCGGAGACAGATGTGAAGAAGGGTGGCAGAAGCGGAACCAGAGAGTTAAGGTGGGGAGGCAGAAGCGGAGCCAAAGGTGTGAGTGGTGTGTCAGGGGCGGGGCCAGGGACAAGAAAAGTGGTGCAGAAGCAGAGCCAGGAAGGAGGAGTGAGGCGGCAGAAATGTCTGTCATGAGAAATGTTTCTATGTGCATGTGCTGTCTGTTGTGATTATTGTCTTGTGTCGACTTACATCTACAAAACACATAGGCACGTTTAACTCCACCGCGGCTGTATTGTCCGGTACCAGCGCGGCATGATGAATGTTTAGCCGTTCAAACATTCAGCTTTGTGTGGTGAACAAAGGGATTTGAGACACAGGCCAGTGACGTCACGCACAAATCCAGCTCTCCCTCTTCCCTCCTCTTCCCTGCGCCCTCTCTTCCTTCCGCCACTCAGCCATAGTCGTCGTTTCATTCGCCAAACGCCGCGACTCCACCGCGCCGGGACGGTACATAATTAATATCCCCGGATTTTAGGATGGTTGACAAAGGAGGGTTGGGACCGCGGCGCAGCCTGAGGGGGGATCTGAGGGACGATCTGTGGTTATGTTGGGAGTTGTGGCAAGGAAGATTGTATGATGAAGATGCGCTGTAGAAATTTGATACCAGGATTCTATGACGACATATTTTTTTTGGTTGTATTTTATCATCATATAATTCAAAGTCCAAGCAACAAATGTTGGCATGACATTTGCCAACATGTTGGCATGACATTTGCAACCATGGTCGAAATAATGTAAAAGGTTTTCCGCAATATTGCATGTGCACTCGAAAGTGCATGCAATGAAGTCAAATAACAGCTGCAGGGCCAAAGAGATCCCCTGTGAGTCAATACTCTGTCAAATTAATGCATCAGTTTTGTGTTTGTCCTGTCTGACATCTACTGTCGCGGTGGCCTGCGCTCGTTAACCGAAAACGAGACACTATGTTTTCTGATGTCTCTTTTGGCCAATGTCGCGCAACATATTGAACTGGGATGGGCTGAGACAAGCGTGCGCGCTATCGTAATCTGTGTACCCGGGAAAACGGAACGGCTCAGCCGCTCTGTCAAATCGGGCAGAATTTCGCATCACAGGGCAGAAAGGCGTAAGAGGCATTGATGCGAATCGCTGGCGATTATTTGCTATCGTTTTTTTCTTTCGTAAAACGATTCCAGAGGAATGTGTCAGCGTGTCCTTTTGTTTGATATATTCGACAACTGAAGTAACAGAAGCTCTAAGTGGATTGTTTTGTTGACGGCAGTATTCATGCTGATATTGAATTCCATTGTCTGGGCTACAGTCGACGCTGGCGTGCAGATTTTGGCGTGGTGACGTTTTTGGGTGGATGGCAAAGCAGCTTCAATATTAACGACAAGCCCTCGGAATAGCCCTAGTGATACCGCACAAAAGAAGAGATTACAGAAGAAAGAAAAAAACAATTTCTGAATGGTCATTTGGAATAGATGGGCCTGTTTCTGGACGTTTGGATCAAGCAACATATATTATTTTGGCTGAGAACTTAATGATCAATTCAGACTCTTTAAACACTCCTCTTGTTTGCTATTTAAGATGTGCAGAGCAGCGGCCTTTGAGTATTCACTTCACGTAAAAAAGTTGAGACTACAAAGCGTTTTGACATCACGCTAAGGGGGGGGGGGAACTCGGGCGACCGAGCGAGGGCCCCCTGGGGCCGAAGGCCCCAGTGTTTTGGATGGTGTCAGGCGCCCGCAAACGCCTTACGTCGCATAAAAGAACGCCCACGAACCTAACAAAATTGTAACACGAATAAATAACAGCACTTGCTTGTCTGTTAAAGGCATGTATATGTAAATGCGTACAAAAGGGCACCAGCCAGTGTGAACAGGGCCCACTACCAGCTTTTAAAGGGCCCTGCCGATCTGCAGATGCCCTGCCGGCATTTTTTAGAGGACCCCTGTCGGTTGTAGAGGGCCCTCTGCCGGCCTTTATAGGGCCCTGCTGATCTGTAGAGGGTCCCTGTCGATCTGGAGAGGGCCCTCCACCGGCCTTCAGAGGGCCCTGCCGACCTGTAGAGGGCCCTCTTCCAGGCGTTATGTGCCCTGTCGATCTGCAGTGTCCCAACCAATATGTAGAGGGCCCTCTGCCGGCCTTTAGATGACTTTGCCAGCATGTAGAGGGCCCTCTGCCAGCCTTTAGGGGCCCTGTCGATCTGCATAGTGTCCCAGGCAATCTATATAGAGATATGCCGGCCTTTACATGGCCTCGCTGGCCTTTAGAGGGCCCTGGCGGCCTTTAGAGGGCCCTTCCGGCCTGTATAGGGCCCTATCGGCCCTCTGAGAGCCCCGACGGCCTTTAGAGGGCCCTGCCGATCTGCACAGGGACTATGCCGGCATTTAGATGGCCCTGCTGACCTGTAGAGGGCCCTCTTCCAGCCTTTAGGAGCCCTGTCGATCTGCAGTGTCCCAACCAATTTGTCGAGGTCCCTCTGCTGGCCTTTAGAGGGTCCTGCCGATCTGTAGAGGGCCCTCTGTCGGCCTTTAGAGGGCCCTGCCGATCTGTAGAGGGCCTCTGCTGTCCTTTAGAGGGTCCTGTGGTGGTGAGGTGGTCTGCCGGTCGAGCGCCGGTGAGGCTCTCGAAGGAAGACCAGTCAAAGTTCTCATTGTTTTTCAGTGTATGCTTGTAACGTCTGAGAGGAGTACAAGGCTTTGACAACGTACGAGTATTAACCCGGCATTGGCTAGGGTCTCAGCCGAACGCCATTGGCTGGGGGAAGGGCATTTTCGCTCCCCCCCCCAGGTTATCTTCCGAACCAATAACCGCAGCGTCGACCTGCAGAGGTGGCCAAAGATCTCGTCTGGACACATATCCGGACAAACACGTTGGCTCGTACCTTCCTGAGCGCCCTCCCCTCCCCCCTGCCCTCCCAGTGGAAATATTCGAATTCTGAAAAACATGTAAACATGTTTATCATCCTTCTACGATTTAGTTACTTAATTTAGTTAGTAATTCATTACTTCTACGAATTAGAAGCGCATTGACAAGACAAACACGATGACATGGCGTAACAAATTAGTGCCTTATCTTCATTAGGTAAAAAGTTATTTGTGAAAAAACTGTTTTGCCAAAAACTGTTCTTTTTACATTTGATGACCTCTGGAGCCTAAAATATTTTCCTGAGCTCAAATTTGAGGACGCAGGACAATTTGAGGATTACATATGTCAAGAGCTTTCGATTGTTTTTTATGTTTTCGTTTGTTCCTAGCTATAATAGTTTGCTAGATATTTGGGGGTTTCTGGAGCGAAGTCCTAAAACTGGAAAATCTGACCTTTGATGACTTAAATATTGAATTGACCTAACAATTACAGAAATACCTTCGATAGAGCTTATCTCGAGTTACCTAACGCCGTTTTCTGCTTATCGCTACGTTGCGTGGTTTTCGAGATATTAGGGGGGTAGAATCCCCCCCTCCAGGGCGTGTAGTTATCAGAGGCCCTCGAGGGCGCTTGTTAAGATATGACTCTTTAGTGTTGTAGAAACCCCTCGTATCACAATGTGGTGTATATTTTTTTCTCTCAAGAAAATGTATAATCAAACGGTATCTTATGTAAATCAAGATATAAGAAGCATGTTATTTCGTTATTGTGTAGAGATTTGATAACTTCATCGTACATGTGCACAATCGGCATGTAGGTACTGTGTTATTTCCTTAATCCGAATTGAAGAAGATTCAGGATATTATTTTGATTAACCCGCGCCCCGCTGGAGGTGGCAGAATTCCCCCTGATTTTCTCTATAACTTGCAAACAATTATAGATATCGACGTCAACCTTTCAGTACCTCATGCTGCATCAATTCTACGTCTTATCACAACATTTCAATGAAAATGGTGCAGTGCGTTGAGAGATAATGACGTTTTAATCACGTCATGTCATGCCATTTTTGGTGGAAAAACAATAAATATTTGACAAATCGCAGAAAATCGAGTTTTGAAGCAAATACAAAACGCCGAAAGAAAGGAAATGACATTATATTGAAAATGGCTATCGCGGATTTGCAAAATTTCCAGTTGTTGACTCTCCCCCCCCCCAAAAAAAAAACGTTGTTGTCGAAAGTTATTTGTCTGATCCCATTTGCCCCCCCCCCCCCCCCCCTGGGAGAAATCCTGCCTACACCCCTGCATCACGCTGCATCATTATGTAACGTGCATAAAACAGAGCGCTTTTGTCGCGTTGGATACAACCCTGCATCCCCCGGCATTCACAAAACTCGTCACGCGTCAGGTCAGCTTCAGTGAAAATCTCCCCACAGAGAATCTCTCACCCAACTTAACCCATTCAGATAGTCCGGTCATGACTGGGGAACGAATCCAACTTAACCCATTCAGATCGTCCGGTCCTGACTGGGGAACGAATCGCAGCGGCCGTCGCTGTCTGGTGCCCAGTCTTGAATGATCGCCGGTTGATGTGCTTTGAAAGGAAGCCGTCCACCATGAGCGGGTATTGCATTTGGACGGGAAACACTGCAATTTGCATGTGAATGGCGTTGTTGAAAGGAGTCGGTGCGTTTCATTGGAAGAGCAGTGAACAGGCTCAATACGAGATACAGATAATGCACTAACACTCGGCGCATCAGTTGGTGATTGTCAGTGTGATTGTGGTGATTGTCTTGCATAGGCTTTTGAAACAGGTGATAGTGTCCCATCACAGAACCTATTCGGAAACAAAGACAGGCTTTAGCAGCATTATCGGTCTGCAAAGCAATTTTAGATATTCTGTCATCCAAATATCCCCATTTAATTATATGAAACCCTGAATCTCACAAAATATTCGCTATACTTTTTATGTTGATTCATGTCTGAAACATTTGTTTGAGTTTCACCTCCATGTGGTGTTTAACCATTACACCTTGTATATGGCTGTACACTGAACGTCTGCGCGTTGGAACCAGTCCGCTATGTTTCTACCTTCCTGACAGGCGTACCACCCATTGAGACCAAGACACCGCCTGCCCTGCTCGGCGCCTGTTCCTGTGACCGGTGCCGATCACAGCAGCAGATCAGATCACAGCAGCAGATCAGATCACAGCAGCGGTGCCGATCACAGCAGCAGATCAGATCACAGCAGCGGTGCCGATCACAGCAGCAGATCAGATCACAGCAGCGGTGCCGATCACAGCAGCAGATCAGATCACAGCAGCGGTGCCGATCACAGCAGCAGATCAGATCACAGCAGCGGTGCCGATCACAGCAGCAGATCAGATCACAGCAGCAGATCAGATCACAGCAGCAGATCAGATCACAGCAGCAGATCAGATCACAGCAGCAGATAAGATCACAGCAGCGGATCAGATCACAGCAGCAGATCAGATCACAGCAGCAGATCAGATCACAGCAGCGGATCAGATCACAGCAGCAGATCAGATCACAGCAGCGGATCAGATCACAGCAGCAGATCAGATCACAGCAGCAGATCAGATCACAGCAGCGGATCAGATCACAGCAGCAGATCAGATCACAGCAGCAGATCAGATCACAGCAGCGGTGCCGATCACAGCAGTACCGTGTAGACAAAAACACAGCCAACGCACCGTGTGTGGGGCCGATCACAGCAGTA
This sequence comes from Chirona hameri, assembly GCA_036785665.1. NCBI lineage: Eukaryota > Metazoa > Arthropoda > Thecostraca > Balanomorpha > Balanidae > Chirona > Chirona hameri. The sequence goes on from JAXIVJ010002402.1 coordinate 22,537, forward strand.
CCGTGTAGACAAAAACACAGCCAACGCACCGTGTGTGGGGTCGATCACAGCAGTACCGTGTAGAAAAAAACACAGCCAACGGACCGTGTGTGGGGCCGATCACAGCAGTACCGTGTAGACAAAAACACAGCCAACGCACCGTGTGTGGGGCCGATCACAGCAGTACCGTGTAGACAAAAACACAGCCAACGGACCGTGTGTGGGGCCGATCACAGCAGTACCGTATAGACAAAAACACAGCCAACGGACCGTGTGTGGGGCCGATCACAGCAGTACCGTGTAGACAAAAACACAGCCAACGGACCGTGTGTGGGGCCGATCACAGCAGTACCGTGTAGACAAAAACACAGCCAACGGACCGTGTGTGGGGCCGATCACAGCAGTACCGTGTAGACAAAAACACAGCCAACGGACCGTGTGTGGGGCCGATCACAGCAGTACCGTGTAGACAAAAACACAGCCAACGGACCGTGTGTGGGGCCGATCACAGCAGTACCGTGTAGACAAAAACACAGCCAACGGACCGTGTGTGGGGCCGATCACAGCAGTACCGTGTAGACAAAAACACAGCCAACGGACCGTGTGTGGGGCCGATCACAGCAGTACCGTGTAGACAAAAACACAGCCAACGGACCGTGTGCGGGGCCGATCACAGCAGTACCGTGTAGACAAAATCACAGCCAACGGACCGTGTGTGGGGACGATCACAGCAGTACCGTGTAGACAAAAACACAGCCAACGCACCGTGTGTGGGGCCGATTCAAGGCTGGATTAACGACCGGCCGACATACGACCCATCACGGAACGATCACCCCAGCCGCCTGACCTCGGCTGACCCCTGGCTGACACTGCTGACCCTGCTGACCTCGGCTGACCCCTGGCTGACACTGCTGACCCTGCTGACCTCGGCTGACCCCGGCTGACCTCGGCTGACCCCGGCTGACCTCGGCTGACCCCTGGCTGACACTGCTGACCCTGCTGACCTCGGCTGACCCCTGGCTGACACTGCTGACCCTGCTGACCTCGGCTGACCCCTGGCTGACACTGCTGATCCTGCTGACCTCGGCTGACCCCTGGCTGACACTGCTGACCCTGCTGACCTCGGCTGACCCCGGCTGACCTCGGCTGACCCCGGCTGACCTCGGCTGACCCCTGGCTGACACTGCTGACCCTGCTGTCCTCGGCTGACACTGCTGACCCCTGGCTGACACTGCTGACCCTGCTGACCTCGGCTGACCTCGGCTGACCCCTGGCTGACACTGCTGACCCTGCTGACCTCTGCTGACCTCGGCTGACCTCGGCTGACCCCGGCTGACCTCGGCTGACCCCTGGCTGACACTGCTGACCCTGCTGACCTCGGCTGACACTGCTGACCCCTGGCTGACACTGCTGACCCTGCTGACCTCGGCTGACCTCGGCTGACCCCGGCTGACCTCGGCTGACCCCTGGCTGACACTGCTGACCCTGCTGACCTCGGCTGACACTGCTGACCCCTGGCTGACACTGCTGACCCTGCTGACCTCGGCTGACCCCGCCTGACCTCGGCTGACCCCTGGCTGACACTGCTGACCCTGCTGACCTCGGCTGACCCCGGCTGACCCCTGGCTGACACTGCTGACCCTGCTGACCCTGCTGACCTCGGCTGACCCCGCCTGATCTCGGCTGACCCCTGGCTGACACTGCCTACCCTGCTGGTTCCTGCCGACTTCTGCTGACCTAGGCTGACACAGGCTGACGCTGACCCCTGTCAGCCCCTGCTGGTCCAGGTTGGCTCCGGCTGATCCCTCCTCCCCACTGAGTCCGTGATTTGTCGTTAATTAGAGCTGATACGTTCAACTCCATCACCGCACCTACAGCCGCCACCCATTCAGCCCATGCGAAGGCTGATAGTCTTTCTGCGTGACTTGTATGCATTACTGGTAGAAATATCGAAGATATTTTAATTTTATTCGCTGCACTCTGGACGTAACCTATTAACATGAAATATGTGTTGATATGGCAGCGGAAGATCTTAAACAATGTTCCCATGCATTTCGCCTAGTATTCATTTAGTAGGTCGCCAGATGGATTGCCAGTTTGTTCACCTTCGCCCTACGGGGATCCTAAGTAGACCCCCTGTTAACTTCCAAACCAGGTAACCTAAAGCAATGCAGTAAGAACCAACATGTTGTCTGTCATGAGAGAAATCTAACAGTATGCGATTTTTAGGTTTTATGTCAACGGGTGACCTTCCAGGTCAAGTGAATGACCTAAGATCGACCACGTCCAAAAATAGTGACTGTGCAGGGCGCTTGGTATAACTTCCGAACGGAGAGAGATAGAGACACCGGAAAAAGTAGCGTGATGCCTGTCATAAGGAAAATCCAAACACGTCCTATTTTTAGCATCTAGGTCAACTGGTGACCTTTATGGTCACCAGTAGTTGACCTTAACATGACCTTGACGAAAAGATCATAGGTCACGATCTAAAAGTTGTATACACTTCAAATGTTGGTAGGGTACGTATAATTATTGTAAACTCAGATACTGCAAATTTCAGCAACATGCGTCACACCTGTTTCACCACATCACCTTTCGTCACCAGTCACCACACCTGTATCACCACATCACCTTTCGTCACCAGTTCCCACACCTGTATCACCACATCACCTTTCGTCACCAGTCACCACACCTGTATCACCACATCACCTTTCGTCACCAGTTCCCACACATGTATCACCACATCACCTTTCGTCACCAGTCACCACACCTGTATCACCACATCACCTTTCGTCACCAGTTCCCACACCTGTATCACCACATCACCTTTCGTCACCAGCTCCCACACCTGTATCACCACATCACCTTTCGTCACCAGTCACCACACCTGTATCACCACATCACATATCGTCACCAGTCACCACAGCTGTATCACCACATCACCTTTCGTCACCAGTCACCACACCTGTATCACCACACCACCTGTCGTCACCAGTCACCACACCTGTATCACCACATCGCCTTTCGTCACCAGTCACCACAGCTGTATCACCGCATCACCTTTCGTCACCATTCACCACACCTCTATCACCACACCATCTGTCGTCACCAGTCACCACACCTGTATCACCACATCACCTTTCGTCACCAGTCACCACACCTGTATCACCGCATCACCTTTCGTCACCAGTCCACACACCTGTATCACCACATCACCTTTCGTCGCCAGTCACCACACCTGTATCACCACATCACCTTTCGTCACCAGTCCCCACACGTCTATAACCACACCACCTGTCGTCACCAGTCACCACACCTGTATCACCACATCACCTTTCGTCACCAGTCACCACAGCTGTATCACCGCATCACCTTTCGTCACCAGTCACCACATCTGTATCACCACATCACCTTTCGTCACCAGTTCCCACACCTGTATCACCACATCACATTTCGTCACCAGTCACCACACCTGTATCACCACATCACCTTTCTTCACCAGTCCCCACACATCTATCACCACACCACCTGTCGTCGCCAGTCACCACACCTGTATCACCACATCACCTTTCGTCACCAGTCACCACAGCTGTATCACCACATCACCTTTCGTCACCAGTCACCACACCTGTATCACCGCATCACCTTTCGTCACCAGTTCCCACACCTGTATCACCACATCACCTTTCGTCACCAGTCCCCACACCTGTATCACCGCATCACCTTTCGTCACCAGCCACCACACCTGTATCACCACATCATCTTTCGTCACCAGTCCCCACAGCTGTATCACCGCATCACCTTTCGTCACCAGTCACCACTGTTAAGATCCGTTAACGTAACGTCGTATTTTCGTATTACCGTAGATGTACGTAGTTATTTATGTTACGCGGCCGCCCGTCCTCGCTCGCGCGGAGGCCGCTCGGCGCCGGCGGCGGTCACGTGACCGCGAGGTGACCACGAGCCGGGCCGGCGGGGCGCGCGGGAGTGAGCATTCCGAGCTGACTGCGTACGCAACCCCGCCGACCAGAAGCAGGCAGAGCAGACATTTTGAGTCTCTCTGTGGTCACCACCAACGCGCCGACCAGAGGTGAGAACGGCATTGAGAGCCATTCGCTGGCCAGAGCACCGGCCAACCTAGTACCGTTTTTCGTGTGTTATTAATTGGCGGATCTCGTATTATCATTTATCTTTGTCGTTGTTTTGGTTGTTTTTGTTCTGAAATATATACCCGAACCTGACTTAATTTGTGTCATCCGGCCGAAACGTATCTGCAATCTGAAGATAGTCCTCCGGGCCGGATCGGCACTTGTGGTTAAATTTACAGTTCATTAAACCAGAGTATTAATTTAGAGAAATATTATATTCTTCCAGAGGCATTGAACATTGCATTTTGAGCATTTAATTTAACCTTTAATATTGAACATGGACGATAAAGTAAAGCTCAGAACGAGACTCAGAACGAAAGCAACCAGAACAGTAAATGATACAAAAGCATATCGTACAAAGGAGGTCAGGGATTTGGATCCTGATTATCTGGCGTACAAACTCCACCAACTAAAGGGACTGAGGGATGAGTTAAACGCTGTCCAAATCCTTCTAGACAAAGAGGGACACGCAGACGAGTCTGGCCACAGCGACATGCTGGAGGAGGAGATCTTCCTGGGCACCCGCCTGCTCACCCGGATCGAGAGCGGAACGAGCGGAAGGACCCCCGACCAGGACACCAGCCAGGGCAGCGACCTCCGATCATCTCTGGTGGTGAAAATCCCGACCTTCGACGGAGACCTGAGGAGGTGGAGAGCCTTCTGGGAGCTGTTCTCCGTCTCCATCCACCAGAACAGCCGCTACGCCAACATCCAGAAGTTTGTCCTTCTGAAGTCCCACCTGACTGGCGCAGCCGAGAGGGCGATCGAGGGGATCCCCGTGTCCGGCGACGGCTACGTCACCGCGATCCAGCTCCTGGAAAAGCGTTTCCATCGTGATGACCTCGAGAAGGAGAACATCATGACGAGACTCCTCGACTCGCCGACCGTCAACAACGGCAGCGACTTGAAAGGCATGCGGAGCCTTACCGACCACCTGACTGCTCACACCAGAGCACTCGTCGTCCTCGGGGTGACTCCGGACAGCTTCTCTGACATCCTGCTACCTGTCATGAAGAGCAAGATCCCGGAAAGCTGGAGATTGGAGTGGGCGCGACAGGAGAAGTCCGGCTACAAGGAGTTCCTGGAGTTCCTGGAGAAGGAGGTGGCAATCCGAGAGACTGCACGGGCTGCACAATCTGCCACCAGTCCGGCACGTCCAACCGCCTCTCCTCCCACGACTTCCACCCTCAGCGTCCAACGTCAGAAGTCAGGAAGGCAGCCGTCGCAAGACTGGACCTGCAGAGCCTGTGGTACGGGTCAACATGGCCTAAACAAGTGCCAGACGTACCACAGGATGACGATCGACGAGCGCTGGAGGACGGTGAGGAAGGCTGGCGTATGCTATCAGTGCCTCGGTCCACACCAGGTGCGGTCCTGCAAAAGCCAGCCCTGCCACACATGCCGGGAACGACACCACTCCTCTCTGCACTACTCAAGACAGGATAGTGCTCCCCAGCATCACTCCTCTCCTGCCCATCTCGGAGGACAGGCGACCCTACCTGTCAACTCATCCGCTTCGCCATATGCCCATGTCGGAGGACAGGTATTCCGACCTGCCGACGCCGATCGAGTGGGTTCACGGCAGCAGCAACTCCGGCTTCCAGAGCGTCAGAACTACAACGTTGCGGCTCATGATCAGCCCTGCTACTACCAGACAGCAGTGGTGGAAGCAACCGGACCAAAGGGCCACCGAATGGTCCGCATCCTGCTGGACGGCGCGTCCGATTCATCGTACGTACGGACGTCACTGGTGGAGGAGCTTGGACTAGAAGTCACAGGATCGGGCACCTTTGCGTGCATGGGCTTCCAGGAAAAGAAAGAGGAGCCGCGACGCTACGACAAGGTCCGAGCCAACCTACGCAGCAGATTCGGAGACCACCCGGTTTACTTGGAACTCTGGAGCACCGATCGGCTGTGCGCGCCTGCCCCTGCATCTGCGACACCACCACTGCCGATGCCAATCTCGGAGCGCCTGGCGGACGACTTCACCGGCGGCCCAATCGATATACTGATTGGCATCGACAGACTATACGATGTAGTGCTCTGGGAACAAGTAGAGATCGGCCACGGCCTCCGAGCCATCGATACGACGTTCGGCTACATCATCCACGGGCGCAGCGATGTCACCAGCAACCAGCCGCAAAGACACATCTTTCACAGTCGTACCGTTGAAAGGATGTGGGACCTGGATCTGATCGGGATCTCTGAAGAGGAAGACGACACTACGAGAAGCTCTCGTTTCCCGACACCAACGTGGAGCGACACCGACCAGAGATACGAGATGGCACTCGTGTGGAAGACGGACAGCCGACCAGTGTCCAACTACCGAGCTGTCAGGACCCGTACCAGCCGAATGACCGAGAGGCTCAGTGAAGAGGAGACAGCACAGTACCAGGGAAAGCTGTCAGAAATGCTGCGCGACGCAGTGATCGAGGTAGCACCTTCGACGACATCAGGCGGTGGGGAGGTCGGCTCTACTGGGATTCCTCCCTCTGGAACCGCCTCCACCAGAAGGACGATGACTACCGAGCCCCCGACTGCCGCACGTGGTGGGGAGGACGCCTCCATCGGGACGCCTCCCGTTGGAGAAACGTCCGTCTCTGATGCATTCTTCCTGCCGCATCACAGCATACGGCAGAACGGGAAGCTGCGTATCGTCTTCGACGGATCCGCCAAGGATGGGGCCGGTCACAGCTTCAACGACTACTTGAACCCAGGAGAAAACCTGCTCCGCCAACTCCCTGCCGTGGTACTCTGCTTCCGCACCGGAAACGTCGCCTGTCAAGCAGACATCAAAGCCGCCTTCCATCAGGTCGCGGTGCCCGAATCCGATCGAAGGTATCTGCAGTTCCTGTGGCAAGATCAAGTGCTGAGGTTCGCCCGAGTTCCGTTCGGGCTCAGCTGTTCGCCATATATGCTGCTGAAAACCGTCAGCATGCACGTGGCTGAGTACGCGAGCACCGAACCCGAGCTCTGCAGCAAGATCATGTCGGGATCCTACATGGACGACATATGCATCACCTTCAAGGATAAGGAAGAGGCCCAGACAGGAATCGAGAGAGTCGGACAAATCTTCTCAGAGGCAAGGATGGAGCTACACAAGGTGCGGATCTCTGGGGAGACCTCGCCTCCTTCCAAGCTACTCGGTATGCTGTGGAACACCGAGACCGACTGTCTGGCCGTCACGATTCCAGACATCCCGTGTCCAACTACCAAGGGTGAACTCCTGTCAGCCGTGGCCAAACCCTTCGACCCGTTGGGGGTTCTAACGCCATGGTTGATTGGCGCCAAGATCATCTTCCAAAGCACATGGAAGAGCCTACCCTCTCTGGGATGGGACGACCCTCTCCCAGCAGACGTCCAAAGACAAGTTCAGAAGTGGTGGTCTGGCGCTTCAAAGGAGGACGTGCTGTTCCCGCGCGTCTTCGCGCATCTCGCTGCAGCAGAAGACGCCACCTTCCATGTCTTCTGCGACGCCTCAAAGTCAGCCTACTGCACCGCCGTGTATGCAGAACACGGTGGGGAGTCTCGGCTCGTCATGGCTAAAGGAAGGCTGGCGCCTCTGAACCCCAACCTCACCATTCCCCGTCTCGAGCTAATGGCTGCTCTGATCGGGGCCAGGCTGATGAACTTCATCCAGCAGACACTGAAGCTCAGAAGTCCAGTGGTCGTGTTCTGGTCTGACTCAACGGACGTCCTGCATTGGCTGTGGAACGTCAAACCCAGGAAAGTCTTCGTTGAGAACCGAGTACGCTCGATCCTCTCACTGACGAGACCGGAACAGTGGAGACACGTCCGCGGGATCGAAAACCCTGCCGACCTGGGCACCAGGGGCACGTCACTGTCTGAGCTGGGTAGTGGCAAGATGTGGTGGACCGGCCCATCGTTCATCCTCGGGGATTTCGACCCCGACGGATCTGCCGGATCACTGGAGCCACTCTCAGCTAGCGCTACCAAGGAGACCAAAGTGACAAAGGAAGAAACCACGCAAAGGGTCTCACTCGTGGTGACTGAGACCACCTCAGCTCAAACACCGGAGCGCATCTTCGACATCAGGACATGCTCCACGCTGAAGCAGGTGGTGAACCGGACTGCATGGACCATGCGGTTCGTTCACAATGCCAGAAGTGACCGAGCCAACCGGACAACGGGACAACTCACACCAGAAGAACGCCGTGATGCTCTCCACTTCTGGATCCGTGAGGCGCAACGGAACGCCTTTCGCGCTGACCTGGAGGCTCTGGAAGGCGGAAGACACCTGCCCACCACGTCTCAGCTGACCAAACTGAGACCTCAACTAGACGAGAACGGGATCGCCTGCTCTGTCCCGCGCACCAACGAGCCCATGCTTCCCATCATTCCGGAGCTAGCTCACATCACGATGCTGATAATCGACGAAGCACACCAGAGATGTTTCCATCAAGGCGTCAGAGCAACCCTGGCTCTGCTATCAGGCGAATACCTTGTGAGGCGGAGAAGTGCGAAGCGAGTGGTGGACACATGCAGACGGTGTCGGAGGTACAGAGGCCTCAACTACCAACCGGCCGATGGCTCGCTGCCTTCCTTCCGGACGGAGCCGAGCCGGCCCTTTGCCAAAGTCGGCATGGACTTCTTCGGACCACTGTATGTGAGCGACAACAAGAAAGTCTGGGTCCTGTTGATCACGTGCGCCACATCGAGAGCAGTCCACCTCGAGCTGGTGACGTCCCAAGGAGTGGAGGACGTGAAGCTGGCCTTGCGGCGTTTCTTCGCCCTGCGAGGAACTCCGGCTCTGATCTTCAGCGACAACGCCAGGACATTCCACGCCCTGCTGTCTCACATTCCTCCCACTGTTACGTGGCGCTTCATCCCCGAAGCATCCCCATGGTGGGGAGGCTTCTGGGAGCGACTGGTCGGCATCACCAAGAAGTGCTTGAAAATCACTTTGCATCAGTGCAGGCTCTCTTACGAGGAGCTCACTGTGACCCTGTACGAGCTGGCCTACCATCTGAACCTGCGTCCCCTCACAACCGTCGACGCAGAGCTCCTCACCCCGGCCCACCTCCTCTTCGGCGTCACGAGCATCAGTGGTATTCTGGCACCACTGAAAGAACACATGGATCATCTCGACCGTGCCTGGAAACACAGAAAACGTGTCTGTGATCATCTCATCGCGAGGTGGACCAAGGAGTACGTGGCGACACTGCGCTCATGGACAGTCTCACCTCGTGGCCGTCCGGTCAGGCTGCCCGAGGTCGGAGACCTGGTGCTAGTCCACGCTGAAGGCCCCCGCGGTCGATGGCCTCTGGCTCGGGTAGATGCACTCATCACCGGAGCAGATGGTCGCAGCAGAGCTGCGGTGCTCACCATGAGGGGTAAACAAACTCGGCGTCCAGTCAGTAAGCTGTATCACCTAGAGGCAAACGGTTCGCCGTAAAGTCAGCCATGCTGCGGCTGAAGCCTTACCTGGGAAGTAATCCAGTCACTCCATGACTGGTGCTTTCTGTCAGTCATGCCGTGACTGAAACATTACCTGAGAAGTAATCCAGTCATTTCCTGACTGAGGCTTTCTTTCTGTCAGTTATGCTGTGACTGAATTCTTACCTGAGAAGCTACCCAATAATTTCTGTTTAATGCTTTCCCTTATGGCAGTCATACTGTGTCTGACGTACTTTCCATAAGAGTATAAGTTTGAGTATTCCGAACTCAACCACATTCATCAATCACAAACTTAAACGTGGTCAATCATCAACCTGTGTTCTCCCACCCCATATATATCGCATCGTGTAAACCATGTAGCAAGTGTTTATCGTGCCCAACTCACCAGAACCGACATTGTGCCAGAGATGGCGCATGCACTGATGTCCCGCGAGGAGATGGAGGAGGCGCGTGCCTGGCTGCACCTGGCGAGCGGCGAGGGCAACCGCGAGGTGCCGCCTCTGCCCGCTGCCGGTACGCGTCGGCCTTCCTACCGTCGCCGTCCGGCGGTACACCTCGTACTCGGAGACTCGGTGGGCCGAGACGCACGCCTGGCCTCCCGCTACAGGGGCGACCTTCTCGTCAATCGCTGCCGCGGCGGAGCGACCTGGACGTCCGTCCTGAACCGGATGCAAGACGACCTCGTCCCATGGCTTCACGCGACCCAGACGTTCGACCTGCAGCCAGGGAACATCGTCGTCTGGGTCACCGGCAACGATGTGCACAGCCGGTCCACCGGGCTCGGCCACATCGACGAAGGGCTCAACATGCGTGTCAAGTTGTGCGTGCGCGAGACTCTTCTGCGCCTCTCCGAGAGGAAGCCGGCAGGCATCGTGGTGCTGGGCCCGCTCCCGCGCCCCGGCGGCCAGGTGAGCGGTCTGGCCTGGGAGAAGACCGCGTCTTATCACCAGGAGAGGGCGACCAAGGAGGCCATCGAATCGGCACAAGACCTCATCTCCTGCCCGGCGACGCTGGTACTCCTGGGACGCGCGTTGACGGTGAGGCTCGGCCCCCGACTCTCGGTGACGGAGAAGTGTCGAGAGCAGTGGTACCACGATGACGGCGTGCACCTGAACGCGAAGGGGTACGCCAAGATGGCCGACCTGCTGCCCGTCTGGCTCCGTCTGGCCTAAGCGAGGTTTAAGTGAGTGACAGACGATCTGATGGATCTCATAGAGCGCGTTCCTGTGTTACCTTTTGTTGTCGGCATTTCATCGCGGTGTTTTAATCTCTGTTTTATTTTCGAAAATAATTTGCGCTTATTTTCGAGTGGGGAGGATGTTAAGATCCGTTAACGTAACGTCGTATTTTCGTATTACCGTAGATGTACGTAGTTATTTATGTTACGCGGCCGCCCGTCCTCGCTCGCGCGGAGGCCGCTCGGCGCCGGCGGCGGTCACGTGACCGCGAGGTGACCACGAGCCGGGCCGGCGGGGCGCGCGGGAGTGAGCATTCCGAGCTGACTGCGTACGCAACCCCGCCGACCAGAAGCAGGCAGAGCAGACATTTTGAGTCTCTCTGTGGTCACCACCAACGCGCCGACCAGAGGTGAGAACGGCATTGAGAGCCATTCGCTGGCCAGAGCACCGGCCAACCTAGTACCGTTTTTCGTGTGTTATTAATTTGCGGATCTCGTATTATCATTTATCTTTGTCGTTGTTTTGGTTGTTTTTGTTCTGAAATATATACCCGAACCTGACTTAATTTGTGTCATCCGGCCGAAACGTATCTGCAATCTTAAGACATTTGCCTTTACGCCTGACTCAACTCTGACTCAAGCGAGGGGGACAATTTTTTTGAGTCTACTCAACTGTGACTCATTTGCTTTTACCCCTGACTCAACTCTGACTCAAGCGGGATTTTGTTTTTGTTTAGTCGACTCAACTTTGACTCTTGTGAAAATGTCTTGAGTCGACTCATTTTTGACCTCAAGTTCAACTAACTTAACGACTTTGATTCAAATGTATTTTACTTGCAAAAACTCAGAATATTATATCATATATGTAAACATTTTTATTTACTCTGGATCAAGGCACATGAATGAATATTGCATCATAATCATAAATAAATATATACTGCATCTAGCTGCATTGTAAGCTATAATCAAATATATATATTCCTAATAACAATAATAATAATAAGATGAAGAAGAATAATAATAATAATTATTATTATTATTATTTCGCACCAGCACATGTACGCATCTTTATTTTACCACTATTGTTAATTGCTATGGATTTGAATGGTCCTATATGATAGGATGCAAATATGAAATAAATGAGGCTTATTTGAAGCTAGTTCTTGAGCTGGACTGAAAAGTAAAACAGGTGTTAATTAAAATTGAGTTGCCAAACCAATCAACAAGCTCAATAGTCAATACTGATAGCAGTCTAGCAGGTTGTAAAACACTAGCCGATGTGCTGTATTAATCAATTCATGAATACTGAATAGGTATTTACGGTTATGAGTTAAAGTAATAACTCCTGGCCTTTTGTTACTTACACAATTTTGCTCAGTCAGATAGACACTAGACTGCAGACTGCAGAGTGCAGTAAGAACACTGCATTTAGAACACATCAGTCAATACACTATGATACGATATTTATATCTTTTGCATTAGTATAATTCAATTAAACCACACCATCCACCAGCGTTTTAAAAGGTGTGCGGTGCCACACAGACATGTAACTCCCCCACTGCCAACCCCAACCACAAAATGTAATATTTTGTAATTTGTCGCGTTTAACTTCAATACAATTCAACACATATTCCAAACTGTTGTGGCCAATAAATGTAATGTTTTGATTGGCTGAAAGCCTGACAATGATGAACCATCTGTTAGAAAAAGAAAGGTATAGGTATATAGGAGCTAGCGGCTCAGTCACTAGCAGTATGAAATGATGTTGAGCTAAACCTGGCTAATACATACCTATGAACTGGTTAGTGGTTACATTGATACAAATAAATTTGTAGGATCGCTAAGATGCAGCTCAATGTAGACACTGTGATGCAGCGTTGTCATGCCACATGTCCGATCAGGATAGGATTGATTGTAGCCAATGACGTCCAAATATGAGATGAATATGACTAGATCTAGAGAAGCTGCGTTCACTTCGAAATCCTGACTGGCTGCGCCATTTAAAACTGGGATGTTTGCAGCATCTGATTTCTGGTAAAGCACCACTAAATGTCAGAGGATTTCACTACTGATTGGCTAAGCCAAGAATATTAATCATCGCATGCCGTTTGGGCATTACTAACACTGAAATTATGAACGTCACCTCAGACCTCATTGTATTCAAAATAATATTGATGAAGCTTGCCGTTGCCAAGCTCATCAGACTTACCACTATACTATGACTAAGTACCTGAAAGGTAATCGCTCAGAGGTCCATGCGGTTTACCCCTTAAATGCAGGGGCTCCACCACGGGCGTCAAAATTCTTGAGCCAGGGGGATTATCCCTAAAATTTTCCCTCACAAACAACTATAAATCAGTGTTCGGTTGTTCTAATTATTTGTTACCTCCACCCAGTGCAACAGCCTTTTTGATTGGAAAAATGTAGGGGGGGAGGGGGTGAAGCTAACGCTTCACCCCCTCCCCCCCTACATTTTTGTTCTCAAATTTTGACAAACCATTCAATCGCATTCAAGGATGTTGTGACTTATGATAACTCACAACAAAACATTTCATAGTATCTTTCCTAAAAAAAAAAAAAATTCCACCACAGCTGTGCACAAAGTTCTGCCGTGCAATGTCAACATCACCTGAATTCTACCATCCTCCTTTATAATGTGACAAAGATAATTCACATTATTACTTTTTCATTTGGCACCGACCCTAGCCGCCACTTTAAAGTTAACACTTTGACATCACTCATGCATTTTGACTGACTTCAGAATGTTGTACTGTAACACTTGTTGGATTGTAACACTTTTTTTGCGCCATTATACTTAATGTCATTCGATAAGGAAAACATTGGTATTAGTTCAGTAATTCAACTCCCCAGTTTTTACCCACGGTAAATAGTTTATACCCAGTTTGTGTTGTTCTTGAGCTGAGATGGAAGAAGAGTAGTCAGCTGATGGTACAAAAGACTGAAAAGTGGCTTGTCTTTGACAGTCTTCAGTTTAATATGACGTCATTAATATTGTAGCACAACTCCTTGAATCTTGACACGTGTATATTAAACATGGTTATAACTTATAATACCCTTTAAAACCGCCCTGAAACTCGCACATAAAATGAATAAAAAGTGCGGATGGAATTTTAAAGTTAACTATTCTAAACAGTCATTTGGAGAAATTGCATATGTGAGTTGTGACTTGTGAGCTGCTAGTAGCTAGTGCTAGCATGTGGACCAGTATCCTTACCAATCACAGTCCTCACTCTATTCATCAACACATTTGAGGATCTATACATCAGCGCGGAAGGAAATCCGTATGATTGATACGGCCTGGATTGATATTTGTTGTCAATTCGTTGGTGTAGTGGGAGAAACGCGCTCGAACCATTTCAAACTGAGTGAACTGACATGTGATAACTGTAGGATTTCAGAGATAACAATTATTTCGGCGTTAGAAAACAAAGTCAATTGTGATCTGTTGTTGAATTAACATTCTTAAAGTACCTTAACCTCAATAAATTTGTGATGCAAACTTTTATTTGAGACATAAATGGCGCGTATGGTACATGGTTCGTAATTCGTATACACATTCCAGAATGTTATGTTGATATGGTTATTATTAGGTTAAATATACTGCAGTTATCATTTCTATGTACATATTTAATATTGTATTGTTTCACTTATGATAAGGAGCAGTCAGCAGAGTTTGTGATGAGTAATGTACTCTTTAACCCTATTTGTAACAGGCTCCTGGCTACCCCTATTTATATCCGCCCCCCCCCCTTGTTACAAATAGGGTTAAGTTTGTTTTTCAGACAGAAAATTGATTTATGTGGGTTTGAAAAGCATTCTAGAACATTATTTGGATCCCTTTATTATTTAGTTGCTCCTATTTTTTCTTGGTTATATCAGATGTGACTTTGACTTGTAAGAGGATGAGTCGACTCAGCTTTGACTCAAGCAGTATCCAGGTGACTCAACTTTGACTCAAGAGACATCCATGCGACTTCGCTCCGACTCAACTCAAACCCCTATTTTGATTAACCCTATTTGTAACAGGGGGGCGGATTCCGCCCCCCCCCCCCCTCATGTTTTTCGCAGATATCTCCAGAACGGCTGGGAACAGGCCCATGAAATTTTGGGACTTTTCATATAATTGAATACCGCATTTGGAGTCAAAATTTTGAGTTCTTAACCTGAACAGAGGCGGTTCCAGGGTACAGTTTTGGGTGGGTTCGGAGGCGATATTTGGCGATAATACGGAAATGCGATCTTCACGGTTTCTTCCTAACTGCCTCAAGTATGAAGGAGTTACATCGGTTCACGGTGATTGCAACAAGTGAAAATTAGTTGATGTTAATGAAATATCATACAAATTCCATGGCAGAGGCGGTTTCAGGGGCTTGAAAAGGGGGGGGGTTCCAGGAAGTATTCAATGCTTGGCGGGAGGCAAATAGAGCAATGTAAGGGGCATTTATAGTTATCAAGATGTAAAAAGACAGCTTCTGCTTCCATTATTTGCATAATTTATTACATATAGAGTTTCAGGGGCGTGTTCAGGCACATGAAAAGGGGGGTGACTGGCTTGGTGATGACGATATGCCAGCGATAACGGCGCAATAGACGGTTAGCTTATAATGATATATGCACATATGAGGCCAGAAAAGGGTAATAAAGTTATTTTATTGCAGAGGCGCAATCAGGAATGGAAGAAAGGGGGTCATATTATTGCAAGGAAACTAAGAGGCATGGGCGTACAATGACATAACATACTGTAGTTCTCGGATGAAGCACGCACCACAGGCTACTCTACGAACGATTATAAGATAATAGGCGAGTCCAGGTAGGGTAAAAGGGGGTAAGCAATGTTAATTGAAGTTGTAAGTGAAATAGTCACTGTTGACTAGTTAGTATCATAATAGCGGATAATATACTTATTAAAAGGTATTGAGCCGCCCCAGTTTGGATCCTGGATACGCCTATGATGAAGTACAACATGCAGAAAGGAACTATCTACGATCAGTAACATATTTATAGTGCTGGGTAGCAACTTGTCTGCGGTTAATATTTTTTTCCAATTTTACCCCCCTTTTTCACTAACCTGGTACCGCCTATGGCAAAAAATATGATTTTTAACTGTTTTGTCTAATGTCACAATCACATACCATTTAATTTATTTATTAAAAAAACATACAAATTGTTTAATTACGCATTTACTTCACCCCCATATTGAGTGACCTGCACACGCCTATGATTTTTGAATTTTCAAACGTCACTGTCATATATCAATTTCCAATTCAATCTCTATCGATTCGTATTATTTGTGTTAAAATCTGTCGATAAACATGGAAGCTATGTTGGATCAAAAATACCACTAAAATTTGTGGTTTTTGCCCCCCTGTCAAAAATGTAGATTTGGTATTATTTAGGAATGTAGATCGTGTTGAGGGGAACCAAACGCCGTTTCATTTTTGAAAATCGGACGGGTAGATCTCGAGATCTCCGGGGGGGGGGCGGAATCTGCCCCCCCCCCTGTTACAAATAGGGGTAGCCAGGAGCCTGTTACAAATAGGGTTAAGCGACTCGACTCTGACTCAAGTTGAGCCCTAATTTTGTTTAAGCGACTCAACTCTGACTCAAGGCGAGCCCCTATTTGTCTTAAGCGACTCGACTCTGACTCAAGTTGATTTGAGTCAGAGTTAAGTCAAATCTGATTCACCGACTCTGAGTCGAGCACAACCCTGCTATGAACTGCAGAGGCCTAAGAAATGTAAAGAAACGCAGAGATGTTTTGCATTTCTTGAGAAATAAGGACTATGATGTTTTGTTTCTTCAGGATACTCATCTTACCCAAAATTCATTTCAATACTTTAACAGTTTGTGGAAAGGGAAAAGTTATCATTCATGCCACACAAATCGCAACCGAGGAGTTAGTATCATGTTCCCCGAGACCGGCCCTCAGTATATTCTACGGGGGCCGGTCGGCCGGCCGGGGGTGCGGGGCGCCGGCCCGGTGGGTCGACGCTTCGCGCCCCTGGTCGGTGGACTGCAGCGGGAGCACCGCCCCGCGAAGGAAAGTGCGTATTAACGCGAGGCGGCGTGGGTAGGGGTCACCCCCGCCCACCCGCTGTAACCGGGCCAACCTGGGACCGGCCCTCAGTATACTCTACGGTGGCCGGTCGGCCGGCCGGGGGTGCGGGGTGCCGGACCAGTGCAGTGGGTCGGCGCTTCGCACGCCCGGTCGGTGGACCGCAGCGGGAGCGCCGCCCCGCGAGGGAAAGTGCGTATTAACGCGAGGCGGCGTGGGCGGGGGACATCCAGTTCGGAATTTGTTTTTGGGAGTTGTGACCTGTGCAAAATAGTTGCAAACCTGTTGTGCAGCCACCCACCTTGAGCTATCCTGATTTAATTATCATCCTCTTTTCAAATCCCTTGTTTATCTTACATTCTGCATCCTTATTTTTGCCTACATTTTCTAAATTTTCTTCACCATCATAGGATATGTAAATAGTTATGCAAATTATGCATATTTTTTGTCCCACTAACACCTTAATATAGTCAGTCTTGGAATACCACCGGATGTTACTATAGCTCTGCTATCTGTCCGATGGATCCCGAGGCATACTCCTTTACTAATCATCAGGTGGCGGGCTGTCCTGCAAGGGAAAAAAAATAGCGGGGAGTGGTGCGACCTAACGTGAATGAATGTCCATCCTTGGTATTAAGTTCTATGGTAATTAACGTAGTCAGGTCACACGGGCATGGAAGGGCACTCCTGCATACCTGTCTGCCGTCATCGGGTTGTATGGCCATAAGTTGCTATGACTTGATTGAGGCGGTAGACACTTAAAAAAGTATGGAAAAAACAAATGTTGAAACATACACGAACGAACTAATTCAGGTAAAACACGCTGATTGCGGAAACTTCATAATCGTCATTTGTAAGTTAGGTACACATACATACTTATTGGCAAATGTTTATGGGCCGAATGAAGATGATCCAGAATTCTACCGCACACTTGAGAGTTATTTAGAGTCGTTCAACACCGATCACACGATTATAGGTGGAGATTTCAACTTTGTTATCCACCCTAATGTTGATTCTTTCAATTACGCTCGTGAATATAATACAAACGCAAAACGAGTATTCACTAACTTCATAAATGACAACGCACTTGTTGATATCTGGAGATTAACCCTATTTGTAACAGGCTCCTGGCTACCCCTATTTGTAACAGGGGGGGGGGCGGATTCCGCCCCCCGGAGATCTCGAGATCTACCCGTCCGATTTTCGCAAATGAAACGGAGTTTGGTTCCCCTCAACACGATCTACATTTCTAAATAATACAAAAATCTAAATTTTTGATAGGGGGGCAACAGGGGGGCAAAAACCACAAATTTTAGTGGTATTTTTGATCCGATATAGCTTTCCTGTTTATCGACCGATTTGAACACAACTAATAGGAATCGATAGAGATTGAATTGGAAATTGATATATGACGGTGAAGTTTGAAAATTCAAAAATCATAGGCGTGTGCAGGTCACTCAATATGGGGGTGAAGTAAATGCGTAATAAAACCATTTTTTTATATTGTTTTTTTGATAAATGAAATGTTATGTGATTGTGACATTAGACAAAACGGTTATACATCATATTTTTTTTGCCATAGGCGGTACCAGGTTAGTGAAAAAGGGAGGGTAATTGGGAAAAAATATTAACCGCAGACAAGTTGCTACCCAGCACTATAAATATGTTACTGATCGTAGATATTTCCTTTTTGCATGTTGCACTTCATCATAGGCGTATCCAGGATCCAAACTGGGGCGGTGCAAGACATTTTGAAAAGTATATTATCCGCTATTATGATACTAACTAGTCAACAGTGACTATTTCACTTACAACTTCAATTGATATTGCTTACCCCCCTTTTTACCCTACCTGGACTCGCCTATTATCTTATAATCGTTCGTAGAGTAGCCTGTGGTGCGTGTTTCATTTGAAAACTGCAGTATGTCATGTCATTGTACGCCCATGCCTCTTAGTTTCCTTGCAATAATATGACCCCCTTTCTTCCATTCCTGAGCGCGCCTCTGCCAAAAATGACTTTATTCCCTTTTCTGGCCTCATATGTGCATATATCATTATAATCTAAACGTCTATTGCGCCGTTATCGCTGGCATATCGTCATCTCTATGCCAGTCACCCCCCTTTTCATGTTCCTGAACACGCCCCTGAAATTCTATATGTAATGAATTATGCAAATAATGGAAGCAGAAACTATCTTTTACATCTTGATAGCTATAAATGCCCCTTACATCGCTCTATTGGCTTCCCGCCAAGCATTAAATACTTCCTGGAACCCCCCCCCCCCCTTTTCAAGCCCCTGAAACCACCTCTGCCATGCAATTTTTATGATATTTCATTAACATTAACTAATTTGCACTTGTTGCATTCACCGTAAACCAATGCAACTCATTTATACTTGATGCAGTTAGGAAGAAACCGTGAAGATCGCATTTCCGTATTATCGCCAAATTTCGCCTCCGAACCCACCCAAAACTGGGCCCTGAAACCGCCTCTGTTCAGGTTAAGAACTCAAAATTTTGACCCCAAATGCGGTATTCAATTCTATGAAAAGTCCAAAAATTTCATGGCCCTGCTCCCAGCCGTTCTGAAGATATCTGCGAAAAACATGAGGGGGGGGGGCGGAATCCGCCCCCCTGTTACAAATAGGGTTAAGGAACCCGGAGAAATTAGAATATACTTGGACGCGAAATAATCCTCTTAAATGCGGCAGATTAGACATGATCTTTGTAAACGCCCAGCTGATATCTTCTGTACGGGGCGTCACAATCAAGCCAGGTTATAAGACAGATCACTGTTTAGTAGTAATGAAAATGCAACTAACAGAGGTAGAAAAAGGTCCGGGAATCTGGAAATTTAACGAATCCGTCTTGCGAGATTCTGAATACATAAACATAATCAAAACAGCCGTAAAAAGTACAGTATTCCAATATGCTGTCCCAGTATATGATGAGGAATACGTAACGGACGACAGTAATTACCACTCTGTACAATTTACAATTGAAGACAGTCTTTTCTATGAAACGCTTATTATGCTTATCAGGGGAGAAACAGTGAAATACTGTAAAAGAAAGGCTCGTAAACAACGATTGAAATATACAGAATTAACAAATAAAGTACAAACAGCATATACCATATTTAATAACGATAAATGCGATACAAATGCGCAACTCCTATGTAAAGCTAAGGAAGAACTAGAAGATCATAGGCAACCACATAAGAAGGGTTAATCATACGATCTAGAACGCAGTGGCATGAAGAAGGCGAAAGAAGTTCCAAATATTTTTTATCGTTGGAAAAAAGAAACATTGCCAAAAAATCCATACAATATTTACAGAATGAAGGCCAAACAATAACTAAGTCAGACGCGATTTTGTCGCTGTTCACTAAGACCCTTCAGGAGAAATACTCTGTTCAGCACGCTGTTGATTTTGACTTAGATGTTATTAGAAGTAACATTACAGAAAAATTGACCGAAGACGAAAACGACGCGTTAGATGCAGAACTCATCCTCCAGGAACTGTCAACAGCATTACAAGATATGAAAAAAAGGCAAAACACCAGGAAGTAATCGATTTTCAGCCGATTTCTTCCGTTGCTTTTGGAAACAGTTGGGTATTTCCTTGCACCGCGCTTTCAAGTTCAGTTTTTCACGAGAAGTACTAACAACACATCGAGAAATCATTATAACTCTGATATCGAAAGCAGGACGACCATCTCACTCACTCAAAGGATGGCGTCCGATATCGCTTCTAAATGTTGATTACAAAATTATTTCAACAGCCCTCGCTAACAGATTTAAGAAAGTCATCGATCATATCATCAGTTCATCGCAGTCAGCATATATCAAAGGAAGATATATTGGCGAAAACAGTCGTCTAGTGTACGATGTTATATTACACATAAGTAAGACTAATCAAGCAGGTGTAATAATGGCCGCAGATTTTGAAGCTTCTTTCGAAACGGTATCATGGCCGTACGTGAGAGCAGTTCTAGAAGAACTGAATTTCGGAAATAACTTCATAGAAATAATTAACATAATGTATTTAAACAAACAAAATTTCTCCCGTATACTAATAAATGGCTGTTTAGGTGAAAAAATATACCTACATAGAGGTATAAGGCAAGGCGATCTTGTCTCAGGATATCTCTTTAATATAGCTGTTCTGATCCTAGCAAAACAAATAGCAACTTCAAATAAACTAACGGGTATCCATCTTAGTGCTAACACAAAAATACGCATCAGTCAATATGCGGACGATACAATATTGTTCTTAGACAGTTCTGAGCGTTCCTTAATAGGGGCTACAGAGGAGCTGGCAAAATTTTCTGCACAATCGGGACTTAAGCTCAATTGGGAGAAAACTTCATGTCTGGCACTCAGCTTACTGAACACACCAGAACATTCTAATAATATCTTAGTGAATACAATTAAATGGGTAAATGAAATTAAAATTCTTGGAATATATTTTAAGCGTAGTATTAACAACATAACTGAAAACAATTTAGAAAGAAAGCTTGTCCTTCTTGAGAACGAGATCGCACAGTGGAAGAGACGTCATATTACACCTCTAGGAAAAATAACGGTGATAAAATCATTTCTGTGCTATGCAACATTAAAACGTAGCTTACCTCAAAGCGTCAGAAATGCAATACGCTTGCCTTTCGAGAGGCCGAATATCCCTTTCAAGTTACAATTGTTCCCCACTAAGCCAAATATCACAATACTGCTATTCATTATTTATAGATGCATTGCGGAAAAAAATGTGACGTTACTGATAGAAACCGAGAACAAAAATGGGAACGCGATGTCGGCTTCCATCATGAAGGGAGTCTGTTGCACATTAAACAATCTACGAATTCAGCGTATTTACTTTACCTGCATTACAGAATAATAAGTAGAATAATAACAACTAATAAGTTCTTACATACAATTAGAATATCCGACAATAGCACTTGCACATTTTGTACGCGTGATACCGAAACAATAATTCATCTATTCTGGCAGTGTCCAGTTACTAAAACTTTTTTTGCAAGATATCGATAAAAGGTTGCACACTCAATATCAAATACATTTTCACCACAACGTTCAGTCATGGTTCTTCCCACAAGAAACAGATCCACGCACACGCACACGCACACGCACACGCACACGCACACGCACACGCACACGCACACGCACACGCACACGCACACGCACACGCACACGCACACGCACACGCACACGCACACGCACACGCACACGCACACGCACACGCACACGCACACGCACACGCACACGCACACGCACACGCACACGCACACGCACACGCACACGCACACGCACACGCACACGCACACGCACACGCACACGCACACGCACACGCACACGCACACGCACACGCACACGCACACGCACACGCACACGCACACGCACACGCACACGCACACGCACACGCACACGCACACGCACACACATACACACACATACACACACATACACACACATACACACACATACACACACATATACACACACATATACACACACATATACACACACATATACACACACATATACACACACATATACACACACATATACACACACATATACACACACATATACACACACATATACACACACGTATACACACACGTATACACACACATATACACACACATATACACACACGTATACACACATACACACACATATACACACACACATATACACACACACATATACACACACATATACACGCACATATACACACACACACACACATACATACACACATACATACACACATACATACACACATACATACACACACATACACACACATACACACACATACACACACACACATACACACATACACACATACACACACATACACACACATACACACACATGTTTGTAAGAGCAGTCAAGTGGTGCCCGTGCAGATGTACAGCGCAGTGGGCCCCAAGTTGACCCCTCTTATAAATCGTGGCAGAATAAAGGGGATGGGCTTGTTGTGATACCCTAGTCACCTAGATCCCGATGGGAAGCATATTGGGAGTCTGGTCCTTAAACTACTCGATCCGTACAATAGAGCGAAGTGGTGCCCGGCTTGTGTGACGTCATGATGACGTCACATCATGGTCCCACTTCGCTGGTTATGGCATGGCTGGCGTGTTAACTCTCATGGGCACCACGTGGCTGGTCATGTGTTGACTGGTGTGTGTATCTCTTGTAGGTAGGTATATAGCCTATAATACTGTAAGGGCTTCTTGTGCTTGATGACGCGGGTGACCGGCCGGCGGCCGGCTTGTCACCGGCACGGTCCGGTAGGTGGCATTGGCCACGTGATCGGAGGCCGTCTGGCACTGGTGTCGATTTGTATACTTTTGGGAGGGCCCAAGCCCCATCAATAATTTCAAATTTTAACATTAGGTATATGGCGTTGCATGGTAAGAATGGAAATATAATCTATAAAGTTAGCACTTGAGACCTCTCAATAATTTTCAGAAATCGACACCGTTTGGGGTCGGGCCGCCGGGGCCGCGATAAGGATAAATGAATGATAGTTTTACATATATGCTTATTACCTATATGTTTCAAACGTGGTTTGAAGGATTTAATATATGCGCGGTTCCAAATTTGTCAACAAAACACTTCAAGGCCAGGCACGTAGCCAGGATTTCGTCCAGGGGGGGGGGGGGGGGGGGCGGCGCCTCGAAAGGGCCCCTTCCCGATCGTTGAAAAGGCCCCTTCCCAAGCGTTGAAAGGCCCCCCCCCCCCCCCACAAAAAAACGTATGAAAAGGCACATTACAAGGCTGGAAAATGCAGTATGGCAGGTATGGCATGGGCCATACCAACGTTTAGGAGCTGGAGTTGGCAAACTGCCACATCAACTTTTGAACCAGCGACACGAATTTGGAATCAGCTATACCAACTTGGAATATTTTTTTAAGCTCAAGACCTGGAACTCTTAAAAAAACGCGGAGCGGCGCGAAAATTTTGAGTATTATGCCCTGGGTTGCTTTCTCATCAATGCGTCGCATTGCGTATGGTGCGGACCTCTAATATTGCTATATTGTGCGTTTAAAAGTGTGGGGAAAAGGTGCTAAAATGAACTATTTTGCCCAATAATATAGGAAAGTAGCAACATAACACATAAATGCGCCGAGAAACTGACCGATTTTTTTCCTAACCCGCATATAATTGAATTTGTAGTTAAATTGCGCCGCGGAGCGGCGCGAAAAGTTTGAGTTTGATTCCCTGTACAACTGTATTCTTACTGTTGAAAGGCCCAAGGTCCATTCAGATCGTCTAGGGGCCCTCTGACCTTTTCTACGCCCTTCCGACCTGTTCAGGGACTCATCTGGGATCTGGGAAGGGAAAAGACATGATGTGGAGTGGGTGATATATATATATATATATATATATATATATATATATATATATATATATATATATATATATATATATATATATATATATATATATATATATATATATATATATACAAAGAGGGCTTACTCTACAGGGAAAAAAATCGGATCTTTCGGGTATATTGTAGCACCCTGATGAAGGGTGTTACAATATACGCGAAAGCTCCGCTTTTAATATTTGTATTGTGGAGTAAGTCCTCTTTGTATTTAATCTTCATCTGGGATCTCTATGTGCTTTTGGCCCTTCCGGTCTGACCAGGGACTCCTCTGACCTTCCAAGAAGCCCCTCTTGTGTG
Organism: Chirona hameri; assembly: GCA_036785665.1. Lineage (NCBI taxonomy): Eukaryota > Metazoa > Arthropoda > Thecostraca > Balanomorpha > Balanidae > Chirona > Chirona hameri. The sequence goes on from JAXIVJ010002402.1 coordinate 47,051, forward strand.
TCAAGGAGCCCATTCGGCCTGTTCAGAGGTCCTTCCGACCTGGCCAGGGACTGCACTGGCTGCTTTGTCGCCCTGCCGACATGCTCAGGGGCAGGGGCGGCGGATTGCGGGGCGCAGGGTACCCAAAATCCCCCCCCCCCCTCAAATGAAAACTCTGTATTGTGGAGTAAGTCCTCTTTGTATTTAATCTTCATCTGGGATCTCTATGTGCTTTTGGCCCTTCCGGTCTGACCAGGGACTCCTCTGACCTTCCAAGAAGCCCCTCTTGTGTGTCAAGGAGCCCATTCGGCCTGTTCAGAGGTCCTTCCGACCTGGCCAGGGACTGCACTGGCTGCTTTGTCGCCCTGCCGACATGCTCAGGGGCAGGGGCGGCGGATTGCGGGGCGCAGGGTACCCAAAATCCCCCCCTCAAATGAAAATCCTGGGGAGGGGAAGGGTCATGTTGCCCCAGATTGAGCAGGCTAAAATCTGGGGGGGGGGGCGAAACTACCCTTTGCCCCCAGGATTTTCGACTGGGGGGAATTTTGGGTACCCTGCCCCCGCAATCCGCCACCCCTGCTCAGGGGCCCCTCCGACCTGCCCAGGGGCCCCTCTAGTCTGGCTAGGAACTCATCCGGCATGTTCAAGGGGCCTTCCAACCGGCCCAGGGACCCTTTCGGTCTAGCCAGGGGCCCCTCTGACTTGCCCAGGAGCCCCTCCGATCGGCCCAGCGACTCTTCTGATCGGCCTGCGCTAGCTGCTTTGTCGCCCTTGCCGACATGCTCAAGGGGCCCTCCGACCTGCCCTGGAGCCCCTCTGTGCTGGCCAGGGGCCACTTCAGCATGTTCAGGGACCCTTCTTACCCGCCCAGGGGTCCTTTCGGTCTGATCAGGGGCCCCTCCGATCTGCGCAGGGGCCATTTAACTTTCTGGGGCCCTCTGGTCTCTCCAGGAGCCCTTTAACCTTATAAGGGGCGCTTCTGACCTAGCAAGGGACTGCGCTGGCTGTTTTGTCGCCTTGCGACATGCTCCGAGGGCCCTCCGACCTGCCCTGGGGCCCCTCCGTGCTGGCTAGGGGCTCATTCGGCATGTTCAGGGGCCCTTCTGACCCACCTAGGGGCCCTTTCGGTCTGGTCAGGGCCCCTCTGACCTGCACAGGGGCCCTCTGGTCCGTCCAGGGGCCCTCCAACCTGCTCAGGGGCCCTTATGACCTGGCAAAGGACTGCGCTGTCCGCTTTGTGGCCCTGTCGACATGCTCAGGGGCCTCTCAACCTGCCCAGGGGCCCCTCTGTGCTGGCTAGGGGCCCATTCGTCGTGTTCAGGGGGCCCTCTGACCCGCTCAGGGGCCCTTTCAGTCTTGACAGGGGCCCCTCTGACATGCACAGGGCTCTTTTGAACGTCCAAGGGGCCCTCTGGTCTTTCAGAGAGGGCCCTGGTGGCCCTAAAGGACCTCTGAAGTCCGCTAAACTCTCTAAAGACCACGCTTCGTGTAGTAAAGAGCCTATGATACCGCGCTTCGCGCGGTCTCGTCGGCCCTTTTCGGCGCGCTGCGCGCGCCGAAAAGGGCCCTCGCGCGCCAAAAAGGGATCTCCTGGCCTCTAGGGGGTCCGCCCCCGCCGCCCTCCCCTGGGCTACGTGCCTGTTCAAGGCATTACTGACAAAGACATGTTGGGCATGCCACTGGCTGCGTTTGCACTGGTATCTCTACACATTTTTATCCATAAATTAAATTAAGTCAAGCGCAAATCAAACAAGAAAAGAAATAGGAAGCCGTCATCATCACCCTTGTCAGAAACGTCGTCAGTCACCGCCGCCGCTACATGAGCTTTCACCACTGACGCTTACCGGAGCCGATGTCACCGCCGCCACAGGAGCAGTCACCACCGCAGCTACCAGAACCAATATCACCGTTTCTGCCGGAGCAGGCACCACCGTCTCTATCAGAGCTCTCACCACCGCCGCTACAAGAGCCGTTGAGTCGCCAAACCCGAACATTGTCATAGGTACGGCATATTTCGTCGGACTCTCCAAACAGTCGCTGGGGCGACGAATCACAGACCCAGTGAGCGTTATTGCGTTCCGCCTGCGCCGGGAGACGCCGAGTCGCCTCCGCCGGAGCCAGGGACTGCGGTCTCACCTCTGCCAGAGCTGGGGAAGGTATCTGGAGCCGCTATACCCGTTCGCGATATTGTTAACTAAAATTCGCGATACCCCGCCCATTACAAGTTATTAAATATTTCGCTATGAAAGGAGGAGATAAATGTGTTGGATCTATGCGTCTTGCCCGCCGCGATGGCCCGGCGCTCGGACGCCCCCGCTACGCTATGTACCAGAGCCACCACGCGCGCGCGCTGACCACCAATAGCGACGAAACTAGTTGCGTAGTGTCCTATGCGTAGTGCTAAGTTTTCAGCCTGTTCAGTTTTAGCTCTGTTCGATATTCATCGACGTGGATTCTGGAAGCCCCACTCCGTGGAAGCTCCTAAATACATACAAACATGCATTCATACATCTCATATGTATATTTTAAAAGAAACAATGGCATGAATACCCCGCCGCTCATTAGCAGCTCCAAACGTCGCTTGTCGTTCTGGACTTCACGTATACCTCACACACACACACACACACACATACATATGCATTGAGCCAACTCAGTGGGATGGGAACCTCACCGCTCATTACAGCAGCCCCAAACGGCGCTTATCGGTCTGAATAATGTTGTATGTGCAATAGTTCACGTCCTTCCAGGTTCTTTTGGACAGGATTGGTTGTTTGGAAATGCTTTCTACACACTTTGACATGGATGGGCACTTCAAGTATTCATGCATACAACTAACTACCGCACTTTTTTCTTCTGGCGTCCACGGTCTCCTCGTGACTTTTTTCTTCCCATCCTTCCTGTTCGTTTCTTGGCTTCTTGGCTTCGTCTTCTTGACTCTCCCTTCGCCTCTTGCTCCAGCATCGGCTGTTTCACCTGCTTCTCCATCTTCTTCTGCTTCAGCGTCTGACACTCTCCACGCTCATTGGCCGACGGCTGATGACGAGGATGAGGGTCAGAATAGCCGAACATCATTTGCTTACGTAACTTTAATTGCATGGCGCCGTGCGGAGGGCATGGGTGTCTGGGAGCTTTTCGAGGATTTTTCCTAGTTTGAGAAAACGTTGAGAGTTATACAAATGTATATATGAAAGGTCAATTAATTCTGATGCGATGTAACGCGACGTATTTACTATTTAGAGACCGCACGGGGCGGGAGAGCTCCTGCCACGTACAGCGCCTTGGCGCGTGCGTTGCCAGGAAACTAGAGTTGCAGAATTATGGTCCCAGCTTCCCAGCGCTGGGACCAGACCTGGTCACGACCGTGACTGAAGCTGTGGCCTGTGACTGGCAAGGCCAGCGCCATAGGGTTAGCATTGCAGCGCCGTGCCTAAAGCTGTGACTTGCCAGCTCATGCCGTGGCCGTGACTGGGCTGTGACCGAAGATCTCGGATTTTCTGCACTGGTCTCCACAGGCAAAAACACATTGCGTCTCGCCACGGCACCCACTAGCGGATCCAGGGGGAGGGGGAGGGTATGGCGGCCATGCCCCTCCCCGACAAACTTCTAGACAAACCTGAAATCGGCGCAAAATTGACACATTTCCTGATTAGAACAAAATCCAAGCAACTTTGACTAAGGATTTTTTTTAAATCGGCTAGCAATGCATAAGCAAGCGAAATCCGAATGAGTTTTCAGAATTGTGTGAGACTTTTTGGAATCCCCCCCCCCAAAAAAACGTTCCCCTCCCCCCACCACCACCGTTCTGGATCTGCCAATGGCGGCGCCTGGTGGGCCGGCGTCGGCTGGAGACGCGGTGAGCGGGCGGGATGGTGTGGTGCGGAGACGCGGGCGGGAAGTGTAATTTTAAACAGTTACTTTAAATTGCTTGAATGCATTTGACAATCGACTTATCTAATCAGATTTTCATGAAACTCGTCAAAAAAGATGAGAATATCTATTTTGTGGGTATGCTTTGGCTTTTGCCAAGAACTGTCAGACGTTATCATCGCAAATTGTCAACTGTTATATCAGCAACTTTGTTTTATTTATCAGGTAAGCCTAGTGCAATTTTTCCTTAGCCATAATATGGGCCGCATGATTTAAATTCAGACTATTTGAGTGTTATCACTGTTTGAGTATTGTATGTGGTGGCTGTCCGGTCTGCCATCGTGAGCCAAAGGACAGTTAACTTTGCCGGCCCAAAATGTAAATAGTTTGAGTACGATGACAATTTTCTCAACGGCATAAGATACGTCGTTCAATTTGTGACAGATTGTTATCTTAATTGTAACAATAGGTCGGCAAATGAAGAAATCAGGCGACACACACCGGAGGAACGTGCGCGTTGGCGTTTTACGTACGGCGGTCCGGCCGGAATCGCCGGTCAGTGGAATTTGCCGGCCCATAACTTTAAACAAAATTGGGTTGCATTGCGATTTTCCCAAAGTCATCCAATACATCGCTTAATTTGTGGTATACAGACATCTTAAGTGTAACAATCGGCCGGTAAACGAAGGAACCAAGCGGGACAAAAACGGGGGGAGTACGCGGCCGGCCGGAATCACGGGGCAGCAAACTGTTCCGGCCCATAGCTTAAAAAGTGTGGGTCGGATTGCAATTTTCGCAACGGCACCCAATACAACGCTTAATTTGTGGTAGATAAACATCTTAAGTTTAAAAATCAGCCAACAAACAAAGGAACCAAGCGACAAAAAAGCGGGAGAGGTCTACGCGTTAACCCTACGTAGGCGACCGGCCGGCCGGCCGCGAGACCCACCTCCGCGTCACAGCAGCTGCGGGGTCGTTGCAACTAAATTACGAGTTGTCGCCACTTTTTCGGCCGGAGCGGTCTACCCAAGGCTACCGGTCTACCTGGTTTACATCAGGGTAATAGAACAACGGGTAGAACAGTAAGGAATTTAACGCCCAAATGAATTAGACAAGATATATTTTTTATCGTAATTGTTTTGTCTATGATAAATTATTGGTATTGTTTGCTAACAATAACTTCTATTTCCATAGATTAAATCTTTATTTATTGAATTAAACGCCAACAAATATACGAAGTAGTAGTCAAAGTAGTGTATTTGTAGTAAATGTAGTAGCATTTGGAAGCGATCATATTAAATTATACTACGAAGTAGTAGTCGAAGTAGTGTATATTTCAGTACTGTAGTAGCATTTGAAAGCGATAAGCGGTCGTTTCGACATTTTTCAACCTCCAATCCCATTTAAAGGAAATAGTTCACCTTCGGACAATTTTCAGAACACGATTTTATTATATTTTTGTAATAGTTTCTTTTTTTCTTTTTAAAAATGGTCCTACATCACGTCAATTCAGGACAGAAGGTTGTAAATTATTTGTTTTATGGTGTGCGTTATTGGTCTGCGCATGCTCCATGGCAGTGCTGGCACTTTCAGACGGTACGGTACATCATATATGCGCCGTATTCCTTCGCCAAAAAGTCAAATATCTTCGGCTGGAGTCTTTTCAGCTAAGAAAAGTTCCAGATAAGGATTTCTCAACACGGACTACAAAACTGCTATTTCAGTTCAAAACCCATGTTGAAGGTGAACTATTTCCTTTAACCCCTTTATGCCCAGAATATAAAAAAATGATAAATAAAAACGTTGTAGCTAAGACTTTTAGCTATCTGTTGCAGAAGTCGGATTTAAAATATGTACCATAGGTAACAAGCAAGTCTCGTCTGAAAATTATCGATTTAACATGGGAACCCTATGGTGTAGTAGGTTTTTAACGCCCAAACGCCCGAGTACTGCCAACTGTTACTGGTGGGGGCTGTTGGTTTACATAGCCTTGTGTGTGCTATAGTTGCTTCTGAACCGCAATGCAACCAATTCAGTGAGGGGCTGCAAGCATGCCCAAATATGGTCATAAATAATCCAAATATTGATTGATCAGTATTTAGATTACCTCCCTGCAGTTTTCCCAACTTAATTATTTCTTAAAAATACAATTTTCATTTTGCTGTCTGTGGTAAAAAATAACCATGACACAAACTGGCCAAATGTCAATTTATTTTTAGTTTAAAATGGGGTCAAATAAATCTTTGATACATGTATTGTATGGGTTGACACATCTAACATTATATGTAATTTATATTAAAAGTACAAATTTGGGCTCACAACATGGTTTGGATAGCAAAATTGTGCGCTTTGATGTAAGTTTCTCAATTTTCTTTGGATTTACAAATAGCATTGATTTTTAGCATAATCATTCTTTGATACATGTATCTTATGTGTATCAGGTTGTGACATCTAAAATATTAGATGTAATTTAGATTTAAAGTAAAAATTTGGGCTCATGACGGTTTGGATAGCAAAATTGTGCGCTTCGTGTAAATTTCCCAATTTTCTTTGAATTTACAAATAGCAACTATTTTTTTAGAATAATCATTATTTGATACATGTATCTTATGTGTATCAGGTTGTGACATCTAAAATATTAGATGCAATTTTGATTCAAAGTAAAAATTTGGCCTCGCGACATGGATCGGAAAGCAGACTTGTGCGTTTAGCCATAAATTACCCAATTTTCTTTGGATTTACAAAGAACATTAATTTTAGCATAATCCTTAAGAAAGCACACCCATTGAGTGGTGGCTCACAAAGGAATCGTAATTATTTTTATAGCCAGACACAATTTGTATTATTACATCTGAGGTACAAAATAACCATGCCCAAACCTGGCAAAATTTCAGTTGGTCTTAAATTGGTAAAGGGTCAAAAAACTCTTTGATAAATGTATTTTATGTGTAGCAAGTTGTGACACATCTAAAATATTAAGAGGTAATTTGTATTCAATGTAAAACTTGGCCTCGCGACATGTTTTGTAAAGTACGCTTGTGCGTTTAGCCATACATTACCCAATTTTCTTTGGATTTACAAATAACATTGATTTTAGCATAATCCTTCAAGTAATCCTTCAAGTTCAAGCATAATCCTTCATTTTAACAATCATTTAGCATAATTCACATGCATTGAGCGGTGTCTGACAAAGGAAACATTTATTTATTAAAATAGACTCCATTTTCATTTTGTTGTATGTGGTACCATCCATGTCACAATCTAACCATTTTTTGTGTGAATTGAAAAGGGGTCAAATAACTCTTTGATAAATGTATTTGATGTGTAGCAGGCTGGGACACATCTAAAATATTATATATAATTTTGATTCAAAGTAACAAATTGTCATCGCAACATGGTCCAGAAACCGAACTTGTGCGTTCAGCTGTAAATTCCCCAATTTGCTTTGGATTTACCAACAACATTAATTTTAGAATAATTATTGTAAAAATACACCCACTGAGTGGTGGCTCACAAAAAAAAAATCAATGATTTCTTAATCCAGACACAATTGTAATCTTAACGTCTGTGGTACAAAATAAACATGTCCGAAACTGGCCAATGTTCTGTTCATGTTGAATTGAAAAGGGGCCAACAACCCTTTAATAAACATATTTTGTTTGTGTAGTATGTTATCATATATCTAAACAAAAATAGATGTAATTTTGATTCAAAGTAAAATATTTGGCCTCATGGTATTATTCGAAAAACAAAATGATGTGCTTAGCCATGCTTTTCCAATTTTCATAGGATTTACAATGATTAATGTCAGCATAATCCTAGGAAAACACATCAAATCAGTGGTGGGGTAGCTCCAAAGAAGCATATTTTTCCATATTTGTGTTTTGGATAACTCACTGTGGCATGTAATTTTCCTAGATTCACTGTGGCATGTAATTTTCTTAGTTTCACTGTGACATGCAATTTGCTTAGATTCAGGTAAGATTATTGAGGAACACAATATTTTACTTGCCTTGTCATTTGAAGCAGCTAGTAGAGTATTGTTCTTGGATGTTCTTGAAAAAGGCAGACTTTTACGAAAAATTATCAAGCATGAAGAAGACACACCATAACCGACACTGAAAACGACGCGGTAGACGGACGGAGGGCGCCAGAAGCAAGGCGAGTTGGTTGTATTGACAGTTAGATGTGGAGAAGTACCTACTACCTGTCTTAGGCCTGTGGATTATGGGAGGCAATTAAATATATATTTTGTGTGGCAACTCTACAACTTAAATATAATTGCAAATATACAATGTTTAACTTGCCCTATCATTTGAAGAAGGTGGTGATAACCAAAACAGTTTTTCTTGACCAAGTAAGTACCAACCCCATATGGAAGAAAGTACCATCTCTATTCATACGCCATACATTGCCGCGACAAGACGGCAAATAGGACTGGCGGATTTGTGTGAACGCGACGCAGGTCACGTGACCTGCATTCACACTCCGAGTCGATAAACCCAGTCACCTGGTACCCCCTCTGAAATTACTGTGAGTATCATCTCGAAGCTTCGTGATGACGTTCCAATGGTCCACAAAGTGGTGCCCGATTTTTGGGCACCACTTCGGAAACGGGTACCTCTTCGTGGGTGTTTATCGGACGAAGGGCACCGGGTCAGGGTCTTTACAAACACACACATACACACATACACACACATACACACACATACACACACATACACACACATACACACACATACACACACATACACACACATACACACACATACACACACATACACACACACACACACACACACACCTACACACACATACACACACCTACACACACCTACACACACATACACACACATACACACACATACACACACATACACACACATACACACACATACACACACATACACACATACACACATACACACATACACACATACACACATACACACATACACACATACACACATACACACATACACACATACACACATACACACATACACACATACACACATACACACATACACACATACACACATACACACATACACACATACACACATACACACATACACACATACACACATACATACATACATACATACATACATACATACATACATACATACATACATACATACATACATACATACATACATACATACATACATACATACATACATACATACATACATACATACATACATACATACATACATACATACATACATACATACATACATACATACATACATACATACATACATACATACATACATACATACATACATACATACATACATACATACATACATACATACATACATACATACATACATACATACATACATACATACATACATACATACATACATACATACATACATACATACATACATACATACATACATACATACATACATACATACATACATACATACATACATACATACATACATACATACATACATACATACATACATACATACATACATACATACATACATACATACATACATACATACATACATACATACATACATACATACATACATACATACATACATACATACATACATACATACATACATACATACATACATACATACATACATACATACATACATACATACATACATACATACATACATACATACATACATACATACATACATACATACATACATACATACATACATACATACATACATACATACATACATACATACATACACACATACACACATACATACACACATACACACATACCCACATACCCACATACCCACATACCCACATACCCACATACCCACATACCCACATACCCACATACCCACATACCCACATACCCACATATACAAACATACACATATACAAACATACACACCTATACACACACCTATACACACACACACACCTCTATACACACACCTCTATACACACACCTACAGCGAGTGTTGATCGACCATCCCAAGGTACCCTTTATCATCTGTGGTGACCTGAACTGTGACCAACGAATAGACCATAGTTTTCGTGCGGGCCAATATCTCCGTGATTTTCTATCTGACTACTCTCTGGATCAACTTGTAAATGTGCCCACCTATACTTCTGGATCACTCTTAGACGTCTGCATCGCTAAAAATAAGGAGCTCGTTCTTGATTGTCGTGTGAACCACTGTCATTATAGCCCACATAAATTCGTCCACGTAGAAATTGACGTCCCTAAACAACGTAAAAACCCTACCGTCATCCAATCCCGCTCTTTTAACCGAGTAGATGTCGAGGCCCTCCACCACGACCTGATGTCCGCTGATTGGGATGATGTGTTCAGTGCCGGGACCGTTGATGATATGTGGAACGCGTTTTTGGCCCTATTTTTACCCATTTATGACGACCACGCGCCTCTAAAAAACGTGACTATCCGTAACCCCACCGCTCCTCCCGTCTCGTCTGCCACCCGTCAAACCATGGACCAGCGCCGCGCTGCGCTGCGGCAATTCGGTCGAACATCGGAAAATTACAAAGATCTCAACCGTTCCGTCCGTGCGGTGGTGCGAAGCGACCGACGTATCCAAATTCAAAGGGAGATCAGCGAGCGTGGTCCGAACAAAGTGTGGCAATGTTTACGGACAGTAGTGGCCGGCAAAAAGGACAGCCAGTGTGTCCAACCAGACGTGCCCGCTGACGATCTAAATTCTTTTTTCGTATCCGTTGGTCCAAATATCGCCTCTGAAATCCGTAACCAGACCGCAGTACCTCAGTTAGTTGTCCGCCTCCCTCGTGTCGGTGCCTGCGGTTTTAAACCTAGAGCGATAACGATTGGGGAACTCGGTTGCACAGTTTTCAGCATGCGTAACTCAGCCGCCTGCGGTACTGACGGTGTGTGCATCCGCATGCTGAAAACTGGCTTCCCAGCCATCGGCGACATCATCCTGCATATTATCAATACATGCATCACGAAATCAGACATCCCCGCTCAATGGAAGCATTCTATAGTTCATCCCATCTTCAAGTCTGGCAATCCATCTGACCCCACCAACTTTAGACCCATCTCATTGGTTCCTGTCATCATGAAGGTTGTAGAGCGCGTTATCCATCAGCAGCTCTATAACTACCTCTCTCAAAATCATCTCCTGGCCTGCACCCAACACGGTTTCCGCCCCCGGCACTCCACTGAAACTGCGCTTCTATCTGTAACGGACCGTATCCTCGCCGCCACCGACAGGGGGGAAATCTCAATGCTCTGCCTTATCGATCTTAGTAAATGTTTCGACGTGATAGACCACAAACTATTGGTAACTAAATTAGCAGCGCACGGCATTGACATCTCCTGGTTTGCTGCCTATCTTCAGGGACACACACAGAGTGTCTCCCTGAAGGACGGGTCCGGAAGCCGTGTACTGTCGCGTCCTCTCCCCAATACTATGGGTGTGTTCCAAGGCTCCGCACTGGGCCCCCTGCTTTTCACAGTGTTCTCTAATGACCTTTCTTTGTGCTCTGACGACGCCTCAGTCATCCAGTACGCCGATGACACCCAACTGTTGTTGAGTGGTCCGCCAAACAACCTCAGTAGACTCATCTCGCGCATGGAAGTTTCACTCACTTCACTCGATGGCTGGTTTCGTGCGAACGCCCTAACACCACCAAAACTCAACTAATAGTTTTCGGAAGCCGTCAAAATTTACGCAACATGTCTGACTTCACTGTCTCTTTCCGTGATTCTGAGTTAGTGCCATGTGCGCAGGTGGGGAATCTGGGTGTTGTTTTAGACGGCACTCTATCCTGGGACGATCACGTATCGGACCTCAGCCGCCGCTGTACGGGCCTACTAATCGGTCTCTCCCAAATTCGTCATTACATCCCCGACGGTGTCATCAAAATTTTGGTAATATCACTCGTCATGTCGCGCGTCCAATACTGCCTCACAGTATATGGCAACGGATCTCAAAAGAACTTTGATCGGATTCAGAAAATTCTAAATTTCGCAGCTAGAGTTATTTTCGGCCGCCGCAAATTCGACCACGTCTCTGATCTCCGTGACCAACTCCGCTGGATGACTCCCAAAACCATGGCTGACTTCCAAACCCTGGTCACCGCCCACAAGGCCATACAGCGTGGAGAACCCGAGGTTCTGGCATCCATGTTTACATCAAATTCCGATGCCAGAGCGAGATCTACCCGTCAGGACCACCTTTTCCATCTCCCTCGGCCCCGATTAGAAACCGGCAAGCGTCGTTTTGCATATCGTGCCGCGACGTTACTGAACACCCTCCCCCGCGAGCTTGTGCAGCTGCCCCCCACCAGATTTGCTCGCGCCTCCAAAGCCAGACTTGTTCAGAGAATCTGAGTGTGGTATATGTGACTCTGCCCTAGTTTCGCCGCGTAGTTCGTGTATGCCTGTCATTGGTACCGTGCCACCAACGCGATATTCCGAACGTGACGAGTCTGAGTGCTCTGTGAGCAGTATGAATGTGCCGTGTGATGGTGTATTTGTTGAACTTTGCCTGTATGCTGCCAACCTGACACAGACTCTGAGCGGTAATCGCCACGCCAACTGTGGATGCTCATGAATGTAAATACATACATACATACATACATACACACCTATACACACACCTCTATACCCCACACCTCTATACACACACCTCTATACACACACCTCTACATACACACACCTATGCATACACACATGCACACCTATGCATACACACATGCACACCTATGCATACACACATGCACACCTATGCATACACACATTCACACCTATGCATACACACATGCACACCTATGCATACACACATGCACACACATGCACACACATGCACACACGTGTAAAGGGTGCGAAGAGAGGACCGGTTCAAAATCCTCCGTACCGAGGACATTTTCACACACGCTCTAAACTCATCGTAGGGGAACGGGAGTCGGCTTATTTGGTTATTCATGCTTCGTAGATACCGGTGGCTAATGAAACAAAGCTCCAACTCGAACAGAAGGTGGATCCGTCAGTTCCTACCTAGCGAGGACCGGGCAGTTATGACGTCATATGCATTCGTGACGTCACACAAAGGATAAACACGCACAAGAGAGGACCGGTACCGTTCGACGGATAAACACGACCATGCGAGGACCTGGTATGATAAACACAGCTATACGAGGACCGAGCCGTTCATCGGATAAACACAGCCAGGAGAGGACCGACGACAGTGGCCCTGGCTCCACTCGCCGCAGAGACGGCTCCTTGGCTAAGCTATATCGGTCGTTTGACGCGGGTTATACAGGGAAAATGCGGATGATCACTGTTCAGTGTGACATGAATCGCCGCCACCACTGATTCTCGTGGTTTACTGCAGCTGCCGCCGTCGGTTCGCGCGCAATTCTCGGCAATTGCCGGTTGGCGCGTTTCCTTTCGGGATAGTTCGGCTCCCGTAATGTGGTTTGCTAGCAAGCAGGGGCGCAGCCAGGATTTTGCGATGGGGGGGGGGGGGCTAACCGAAGTGGGCCCTTTAGCATTGGCTGATGCCCCCCCCCCCAATTTTGTGTTGTTGTTGTAATTTTCATTAAAAAAATGGAATTATATTAAATTTGTATTTATTTTCACTGTTTATTATTATTTTTGTATTTATTGTAATACAAAATTTGTCATTTTCATCCATCCCTAATATGGTCCCATGTTAAAGTACATGTGTACTTGGTTTTGTCACTAGTAATTTGATTTGGTCTGTGGGCAGTGGCGACGCATTGCCGCTTTGCCCCCCCCCCCCTCCCCCGGATCCGCTAGTGATGCTGTGGGGTCTAGAAAGGGAAGGGGCATAGGGAGTGACATCAGGGGCGGCGGCAGCTCTTCATAGTTAGGGGGAGCGATGTTGATTTTTGGAAGTATATTCTTTTCATGCAACACCAAAGGGTTAACCCGGCATTGACTGGGGTCTTAGCAAAACGCCATTGACTGGGGGGGGGGGCGTTAAACGCCCCCCCCCCCCCCCACCTGGTTATCTTCCGAACCAATGATCGCAGCGAGACGCGCAATGCGGCAATAGCAATCTCTCAATGAGAAGAATCTAAAGAAAACTCAAAAATGTCAAAGTGAGGTAAAATGTCAGGTCACGGTCAGGTCAAAGGTCAAAATCGACGTATGAGTTTATGGGTCATACTTTCCATCCGAAGCCTTCGATTACGACCATGATCACCCAAATTCCTTCCAAAGGTATGATACACATCCCGCATGAGCTAAAGTGAGATTGTTGGCCAAGGTCAAGGTCAAGGTCAGGTCTCAAAAGGTGACTATGCTAAAAATATCTACGAAAGTCATGCAACACATGTTTTATGAGTTATTTGCCAGGTATAATTCGATTGTGATAGTCATTTTACCACTAACCACTTGACTTCATTTACGTGAAGTTAATGTCAAGTTTAGGTCAAGTTCAGGTCACTGAAGGTCAAAATTTGAAATTGATCAATCTAAATAAAACAGGCATGTTTCTAGACCAGTTTTGTCTCAGAAATAAAGTGGTGCCATTTAGTTTTATGTATCTGGTCAATAAAAGCCAAATAACGCAATTGTTAAATGTGACGTCATGAACTACCCATACTTTAGATGCCATAAGCCAGTCAACAATGGTGATATCATTATGAAATTTGGTATGGTAGTTTCCCATATGTGGTTCTCTGGCATATATTCCGTTTTTTTAATAGCTTTTACAAATTTGATTTTGTAAGAATTCCCCCCCCCTTTTTGGTGAATTTGTTTGGGGTCAAACACTTTTTTATCCGAGATAGCTATATTGTAGCCCTTGTCATTTTCTATCTTTTGCCGTTTTTGGATTGCATCTTGCTCGAAATATGGCATTTGTACGGTCTGTTACATTTGAGCTGATTTTGGTGTAAAACTCGTGTGTAGTGACGTCACTAAATTCGATGTAACTCTAAATTTGTTCGACGAAATTGCTTTATTTTTTCACAGAAGACGTAATTTAGAAGATTTAGAAGAAGGTATCCGAAGTTTGACGTTGATAGCGCTATTAGTTTTTTTTAGCTATTACGAAAATGTATCAGGGGGCGTTAAACGCCCCCCCGTCAATGGCGGGTTAATGCTCAATTCGGCTGTAGTTGGGGGGCAACTTGTCCCTCCTGCCCCCTCCCCGCCTCCGCCACTACTATATACCACCAATTACCAAAACCCCTAACACAAATCTTACAAACAATGGGATCACGAATCATGACAAAAGCAGATCCAGGATTCATTTGACCAAGGCTTTTGTTCTGCCTCAACTCATTTGTATTGTATTTATTTATATTTTTGTCAATGCCCCGTCCCCCGTACACTGCTGACGCATGCCGCCGCATGCCGCCGCATGGTTAATGTAACCCACTACGCCCGGGACCCGGGGGCATTTTCCCTCCAATTTTAGCAAAATGGGCCCTTGCCCCCCCCCCCCCCCCCCGAGATGCCAGACGGGCAGCTTTCTGAAATCTGAGACATCAGGCATCTGAGCCGATGATGGTCCTTTTCTGGTCTAAAGATGGAGGTCCTTTCGAGACCTCTGATTGGCCTTTTCCAGACGTGAGATGGCCCTTTCCGGGCCTAAATTGGACTATTCCCAAACTCAAGACAGGGGGGGGGGGGCTTTCTACGACTTTGATGGGACTACGACTACGACTCGCCGGCTCCGCACCGCTGAGCCGGAGAGTCTCGCCGAGATATTCGTGACCCACTGTGACAGGCCTGCCCACTCGCGACACACTGGACAGGACCGTCTCCTATTCCTACCGCGGGTTGGACGGAGACTGGCAAGAGGCACTTCGCCTACCGCGCTGCTCATGGTATGAACGAGCTGCCACGCGAATTCAACGATATGTCTTGTCAGACAATTTAAAAGACAGCTGAAGCGCCCACTCCTGTCAGCAAATGTCTAATTCTGTTTCGATTTCGGTGTGAACGTATGTGTACATATGTGCGCATGTTTTACTATGTGTCATGTCTTATCCCATGTTTATCCCTTTATAATTTACTGACTCAGAACTGTAAACACCACATTCGTGTGGATTGTTCGTGATTATACAATGCAATACAATGGGCCCTTTCCAGATCTGAGATGGGCCCTTTCTGGTCTGCATGTGAGCCATCATTCATCATGCCATGTCTGAGTTCAAGGGTAAGATGAGCCTTAACCAGCCATGGGGCCTTTCTGGGCCGAATTTACAGAAACGGTCCTTCTCCAGCTCAAAGATGGGCCCTTCCCAGTCCTCTCCAGACCTTTTTGTATTCTTTCAGGGCCAAATTATACGGGCCTTCTCTGGACCTGAGATGGGCCCTAACCTGGCCTAAGAGCAGACATGGGTCTTTTCCGGAACTGAGATGCTCACTTTCAAAGCCTAAAATGGACCCTCTCCAGACCTGAGACGGGCCCTTTCTGAGTTTACGATGGGCCCTTTCAAAACCTGATATGGGCCCATTCTGAGCTTAAGACGGGCCCATTCACAGCCTAAGATGGGCCCTTTCCAGACCTGAGATGGGCCCTTTCTGAGCCTAAGATGGGCCCTTCTCCAGATCTGAGATGGGCCCTTCCCAGGCCTAAGAGCAGGGATGGGCCTTTTCCGGACCTGAGATGCAGGCTGCTCACTTTCAAAGCCTAAAATGGGCCCTTTTCAGACCTGAGACGGGCCCTTTCTGAATTCACGATGGGCCCTTTCAAAACCTGAGACCGGCCCATTCTGAGCCTAAGATGGGCCTTTTCCAGACCTGATGGGCCCTTTCAAAACCTGAGATGGGCCAATTCAGAGCCTAAGATGGGCCCATTCTGATCCTAAGACGATCCCATTCCGAGCCTAAAATGGGCTCTTTCCAGACCTGAGATGCCCTTTCTGAGCCTAAGATGGGCCCTTTCCAAACCTGAGATGGGCCTTTTCCGAGTTCACGATGGGCTCTTTTAAAATCTGAGATGGGCACATTCTGAGCCTAAGATGGACCCATTCAGAGTCTAAGATGGGCCATTCCAGGCATGAGATGGGCCCTTTCTGAGCCCAAGATGGGCCCTCTCCGGACTTAAGATGGGCCCTTCCCGGGCCTGAGAGCTGAGATGGGCCTTTTCTGGACCTGAGATGCTCGCTTTCTGAGGCTAAAATTGGGTTTATCAAGCCTGAAATGGGCCCTTTCTGAGTCTACGATGGGCCCCTTTCAGACCCGAGATGGGCCCCTCTGAGCCGCGACGGGGGGGGGGGGCGGCTTTAGCCCCCCCCTGACTGCGCCCCTGCTAGCAAGGACACCACCAGGCGCTATGTTCCCGAAGTTGGGGGGGGGGGGTTGTGGAGCCGTTCTGAAGTTAATTCCATCCAAAGCTCATCGTTGTAAAGTTAATAATAGAAAAAGTTGTGGGGTACAGTCCCCTCTTCCCCGGTAGCGATCCCTAAATTTGCTACCCACTCGGTTCATGAGCATTAGGGGTACCAGGTTTAGGACATTCTTTGAAAATCATGGGTGGTCGCAGTTTTTCCCGTTGTTTGATTCAATTTGACCAGCCTGGTACAATTTTAGCGAAATTGGGCAAAATTTAGAGGTCGCGCAAATTCGGCGAAAATGAGTTTTTGCCCAAATTAGGCCGATATATAACTTCTGAACGCATAAAGATAAACTATCATGTCGCAATATTTTCTGAATCCTCTAGACGGGAGAAAAGCGAACTGGGTAAATGTTCACTTCATAGATCCAGCGGTTCAAAAGTTATACGCAAATAGCCACCCAACGAATTGCATTGCGCACACTGCACATGACACTGTAACATGGCTGTTGAGTGTTTCGTCGTCGTCTCAAATATTGATCCCCCCAGATCAAATTTGAGGACATGTTGTCGATTGCAAATTTAAATGGCTAGCGATCGCTTTTTCTCGTTTGTTTCTAGGTAGCATAGTTCCCGAGATATATGGGAATTTCTGGAGCGAAGTCCTAAAACAGAAAAAACTGGAAATTTGACCTTTGATGACCTCTGGTGACCTCAATTTTGACCGACTTAACAAAATACTGAAATACTTTCGATAGAACTTGTCAAGCTATCAAACGCCGTGTTTCGCTTGTCGCTACGTAGCGTAGTTTTCGAGATCTCACGGGTGGGGGGGGGGGGGGGGGGGGGCGGCGGAAATCAACTCCCCTGGAGTTCGTGTTCGGCGCAAACCCCCTGCAGTGCGCGGGTTAAGACTCCTATCGTCTGTGGGTAGGTGTTTAGTGGTGTACCGGCCGCTCTCCCGTCCTGGGTCCGGCCCCGCGGCGGAGCGCCAGTCAGCGCCACTCTGCCGTCCGAAGCCAGCCGATAGGTGCGTCTGGCGTTGTGCCAATACAATGAAGGATTGCAAGCACAAGGAAACGCGGCTTCAACGGTTCAATTGTGTATACTATTTCTAGGATTTGTTTCATTTATCTACTCTACATTATCGGTATACTTGCAAGCCGTCAGTTCGTGTAACTCTGTCCCACGCTTTTCAACATCTCTTCGGTTGCGTTGATTTAAAATCCTTCTAGTAACCATACCCACATACAAATAGCCGTCTAACCTATATTATAACACGACACACTTTGAATTTCAACAGTTGCTTCGTCGAGAGGCAGATTCATGCCACAAGCCACATACAATGGCCACGCAACTTCACAGGAAAAGGCTGAAATCCGTTCAGTAGTTAACGCGGGCGAGCACAAGATGCTGACCACAGACATGTGCATTTTTTTCCTGAGATTCCCAACATTTTCATTTTAATTGCGTTGCACACTCACAACCGAATCTTTCGCCACGACCTTTCGTGCAGTGCTAGGTCTCACCTAAACACGAGGGTACATACAATCGCATAGGTTCTATGCACTTCGTTGAACTTAAACAATCACTTCGTGGAGAGGCAAATCATCACATGAAAAGGCTCAGTAGTTAACGCGGGCAAACTCAACAAGATGCTGATCGCAGACTTAGCGATCGCAGATATAGGCTATCTACTTCTGACAGATTCCCCGCTTTTTCCTTTGAATGAGGTTGTACACACATAACTTAATGTCACGCCACGACCGTTCGCTCAGTGCTGGCTCTTCCCGAATCACAGGGATACACTCATCTTTGCGAGGACATCGCATTGTCTATGCAGGTTCTCAGACGTCTCCTGACTGCCTCTTTCTCGTCGTCTCCCCACGGCCTCTTTGACGTCTTCACAACGCGAAACTCGCTCTGCCGTTTCTCGTCCACTCCTCTTGTAGTTTCTCCTCCTTTATCTTCCACACCGACCTGAGTCATTCCGGTGTCCTGCCTTCTCACATCCGGCCTCGCAACCTCCGAAGTCGTAGCGGTCAGCACCTTCTGTGGATACGGTCAGGACATCTTCTGCTTCCCCCTCGATGTCCAGGTATTGACTGCCACTAGGGTTGATCTCATCAAACGTCTTTCCGGCGTATGAGGTGACTCCCTCCTGCATCGCGAGCAGCAGCTTTGCCACCTTGGCCACTTCCAGTCTTCTCTGGCAACCTGTAGTACTCTCTATGAACCCTTATATCGTGGCCCAGAAATTTAGCCACGGTGTCCTCTTCGTTTGGTTTCAGGTTCAACAGCTGCATCATCGTAACTATATGCTTTCTATACGCCGTCGCTGTCACGTTGTTGGCGCCAGCCTTGGTTGCGAAAGATCGCATGTCATCGCTCCCTCGCATCGGCGCTGCGTCCGCGTTGCTGGAGCGTTCGAAAATATACGGACAGTCTGTCGATATTCCCACTGCATCACGCGTGCTGATCAGCAGACCGAGCGAATAGACAATATCCTCCGTCAGCAGCAGCATAGGGACTGGTTTTCCCCTCTTGCCGCTGGTTTTCTGGTCAACTGGACAACTGGTTTTCCCCTCTTGGGGAACCATGCAATACAAGCAAGCGTTATGTTTGTCCCACTTCCTCACCTGCCCCTTATTCTTGCACAACTGAACTCTCACTCCACTTACTTCGATGTCCGACACGACCGGTGCGGCTTGTCCTCCAGCTCCTTGCAGAAGTTCCAGCGACGCCTCTTCATCGTCGAGTTGATATCCAGGCGGGAGGTGGTCTTGCCCTGCGTCTGTCACGTCCGGTGCGGCATGTCCTCTTGCTCCTTGCACAGGTTCCTCCGCTTCCTCGAGGTCGACCGCGGAAGTCGAGTGCAGCGACGCTTCATCATCGTCGGGTTCATCTCTAGGATGGACGTAGTCTTGTCCCGCGTCTGACACGTCCGCTGTAACATGTCCTCCTGCTCCTTGCACAGGTTCCTCCGCTTCCTCGAGGTCGGTCGCGTAAGACGAGTGCAGCGACGCCTCATCATCGTTGAGTTCGTCCCTGGGCGGGACGTAGTCCGAATCCATCGTAGAATCATCCACACTCCCATCTGGAAAATAATAGGATCAGCATATAGGGTATGGAGCAGTACAGTTTGACGTCATTTACCGTGAGTGGTACGAATAGCTGACTGCACTAATGCTGAAAGCCACAGGTCAAATATTCAAGACACTTTCATGACGAGATGGAGCTCATTTAGGTTATTAAAAGTAATTTATCGATTTCTGCGTTATTCGTTATTCATTCGGTCGTTTCCATATTATTACTAAAAAGTCTATTTTTGGGAAAAATAATTAACTATCTGATAATAAATAATAAATGCTTTGTCAAATTATCGTTACCTATTATAAACAAAATGTCAGGAAACCAATATTGTTGCATTCAGGGCTGTGGTGTCGGCTGCAGTGACAATGTTAGCCGGGGTACTAGTTGAAGTCGCTGAAATATTGCCGTCGACTCCGCCAAGTGGTCCGAGTCGGCTTACGAACGGGATGTTTATTTGTAAATTTTCTCCTCTCTCAAATGTAATCAACCAGTCCAGTATACACCATCATCTCAGATCGGGATGATATTTAGTCTCCAGGGTTTTCTTGTGCCCTGATCACGATTCCTTGGACCTCTACATCCATTTTGCGTCAGTGGTGCCGTCAAGAAATGACGTAATGCTTAAAATACGCTTAGTTAACCCGCGGCCTGTTGGGGGGGGGGGGCAGAATCTGCCCCCTCGCGGATTTTCGCAACGCTCTATATCGACGTCGACGACAAAACCACGCTCTATATCGACGTTAAACTTGTATTACCTGAGCATGCATCAATTTCACGTCTGCACATAAAATGTCAGCAAAATCGGTTGGTAACTTTTTGAGAAAATGACGTTTTAGTGACGTCATGTCCAGCCATTTTTTTCCCCTAAAAAATCGACGAATGTTTGATCGGTCGTAAAACATTTATTTTCTAGCAGATTGCAAACGAAAACCACCAAAAGACGGCAAATTGCATTCTCCTACAAGATGACTATCTCAGATTTGCAAAATATTGAGTTTTTGACCCCCCAAAATCTAAAACACATTTTTGGGGGAAAATTGTGATGAAAAAATCCAAAATGTTCAAATAACGAAAAATATGTCAGAGGTGCCTTCTGGCTACCAGCATACCAAATTGCAAAGCAATATCCATATCTATATTCAAGCAATAAGCAATATAGATGACTCCAATGAGTATACAATTAGATGACGTCATTTTTAATTGCGATTTTTGGCATTTTTAACTCGTACACAAAAACCATTTACACCATTGGAATCCTGAGACAGAACTATCAGAAACAAGTGTTTATTAATTAAAAAGATGAATTTCAAAATTTGACCTTTTTACCTATTTTAATCTGACCTTGAGGTCAAATGTCAAAATAATTGTTACCATTGAATTATAAGTCTAAAATCAACCCTATAATATGCGTCACACGATTTTCATATGACTTGCTTATGGTGGCCTTTCGTGACCTCAGCTTGGCCTTGACCTGTGCTTAATATGAGAGTTATACTCAATCAGTAAATTTCCCTGTTCATTGGAAGCATTTTGGTTGAGTTTGGTCGCACTGCTCCTTATAGTCTTGTCTCTACAGCCAGTAATCCGAAAACATGTGATTTTGACATTTGAACTGACCTCGACCTTTGACCTTGACCTTTTAAAGAAAATGTAAAGCAAGCTTTAGAAGCTTCTCATTGAGAGCTTTCGATCGCCGCCTTGCGCGTCTCGCTACGAATAATGATTTGGGAGTTACGACAGGGGGAAGAATCTGCCCCCAGCGGGGCGCATTTGGCTGAATTCCCCAGCGGGGCGCGGATTAAATCGTTATATCTCCGCAATCGTAACATATTTTTCCGATCCAAAAACGACTGTGTAGTAAAATAAATGACCTTGGTAGGGAGATGTACCGAATCTGAATTACAGAACGCTACATGATATTAAAGCCGTTTTTTTACAAATATGAAGTTTCCAAAACAGATGACTTTATATATTTGTGTGAAACCTCGATTTTTTTTGGAATCTCTGTTCAATTTTAGAAAAATAATAAAAATACTCGGTCATCATCAGTCCGAACGATATGGAAGAAACTCTGTCAGCCTATCTCTCCACTTCCCCACAGCCATAGTCATAGTCATAGAGATTATCGCTCCCTGCATTGACCAATGAATGACCAGTGCTCTGGATCTACACACTACGCGCGGGCTGTCGCAGACCCTCGCCACACACGCCACGCTCACTGTTATCGTTCGATCAGTATATGGGCCACGGGGCAGGACGGAATGGAGAAGTGCGGATTCGGCCAAGTATCGAACGGTGCCAAGCGGCCCGTCAAACCGGTTCCTCCCCTTGACCCTTTTCAGCGGTGAATTCCGCCAAGCTGTCGTTTTGCCTACCGTGAGAGGACCGGTCCGGGGGAAGATACTTTTCGACACACATGTACAGTCTGTCTCATAATGATCTTCCCTAGCTCTGGGTCTCCCACGGTAGGCAAAACGATAGCTGGCTGAATCCCGCACCGAGGCGGGGCCGGACCGGTTTGTCAGCTCGCCCGGTGCCGGCCGATACTTGGCGGAATCTGCACCGCTCCGTCCTGGTCTGACCCACACAGGCCGATTGGGGAATAACAATGCGCATGTGTGGCGAGGCTGTGTGGCGGACCGTGGTTGGAAATACACGCAGGCCTAGAGTTAGCGACGATGTCTGTGATGACCAGTTTTAAGAAAACCATAGGTCTGTGAAGCATCGCTAAGTGTCCTATTGATAGAACACTGCACGGGCTATAATTTAACACGAATGTTTGTATCTCAAGTTGACCGATACCGTCGTCACAAATGTCTCGGAAATGGCTATCCGTCGTGTCGCTTGCGACGATTGAGAAATTTGCATTGCGCCAAAAATAAAGTGTCGATATTTTTACCTGATCTCAAGGTCAAGGTCAAATTTAAACACGTAGCTAGTCAGATGCTCTATCAGCTACACACCTGGCGATGCTTCATAGACCTAAGGTTTTAAATACTGTCGTCGCAGATATCGTCGCTAACTATATGGATATAAACCCGCCCGGGTGTGTTTGTGGAGCGTGAAGGACGGAGCGGCGTGATGCGAACATATCAGTGAGAGGCCCACTGCATGTGTCTGCTTTTCGTGTAGAATCATCAGGTGGACGTTTGCATTCGTAATTGTGGGGTTCTGCATTGCACATGATACGTGGCATGATTAAGAAAGGTAAAACGCCTTGTGCCGGCGCGGTTCGAACCCACAGTCAATCTACGAATACGCTAGGAGTAGACAGCTATACCGACTGAGCTACTTGGGCTGATGTGATGAACACTGTTATTCAGTCTCCAATATTTAATCTCTGCCAGATCAGGACAGGCGACCTCTTGACCCTCGAGACAGATGGCCCTGACCGCCACCCGGGTCGCGGCGCATTCCATTCCGACAACACCCCGCACTCCCTCCCTTCCTCCCTCCCATTCCCCAGGTCACGCACCTGCCAGACAGCCACAGTGGGTACCAACCTAACGGTGGGGAAACCACCTTTTTTGTGCCTATCACGACTGTAGCGCCACGTGGTGGCAAGGGACCGACATTATGAGACCGACTGTATCTAGGTCCGGTAGTCATAAGAGTGATAGAAGTGAACGCCCTCAAAAAGGACGAAGATAGCAGCTCTTTTCGGGGAGATAGATGAATGGAAGCAGGTAAGCTAAACTTTCCCAATATTTGTTCCTTAGGTTTGCCGTGTTTCATTTCTTTTATTTGCAGATACAGAAAATGCAGGGGCGTCGCCACAAAAAAAATGTGAACGGCACAACAAAGTATGGGACCAGCCAGAGATATGGGGAGCCAGCAAGGGGTCTAGGGGGGCGGTGCCTAAAATTCTGGGCTAACGGTAAAATGCTGCGAAATTTGGGGGTAAACTGCAACTTTCATTAAGTTTGGTGTTGAATCCAATGTTATGAAAATATTGCAGTTAAATATTTGCCAACATTTAAGATCTGCATTTTAAAAAGGTAAAAATTTAAAGGTACGGAAAAAATATATCAAATAGAAGTATTTATACAAGAAATAAAACGGGTAGCTAAAACTTGTCCGTGCTTTTTTTCGACGGAGTGGAGCAAGTGTTTTTTTGTGTTGTGGAATTCTAAGAAAAAAATCACAATTTTACTACTGTTATCGGAACAGTTGATCCTTATGAAACGAACTCCGCTAAATGTTTCTAAACCGCAGTAGTACTGTTGTAGCTTTGTAAGTTGTAAAAGTGATATTATATATTTTGCTTCATGAAACACTTCTACCACTCTACGACTTTAAAGGTAGTGTGTCTACTGGCATTGGCGAAATGGAGTCATGGACATGAAATTGTAGGGCATATTTTTCTGAATCAAGTCATACTTGCATTCCTCCAGTAAAGCCCTAGTTGTTGAGAAATTCCCTTTACCCCAGCATTGGTATGGAATACAAAAGTTAGCGGTGCTACCCCAGCCCGCTTCCATCACCAGAATTCGATGCAAACTTGCCAACGTACCGATTACGTCAACCAATCACATTTCGATTAACCCTCGCCCTATGGGAGCTTTTTTCACCTTCGCCCTACGGGGGGGGGGGGGCTGACAGGCCCCCTGTTAACTTCCAAACCAAGCAACTTAGAGCAATGCGGTAAGAACCAACATATTGCCTGTCATGAGAGGAATCGAAGGGTATGCGATTTTTAGGTTTCAGATCCACGGGTGACCTTCCAGGTCAAGTCAATAACCTCGGATTTACCACGTCCAGAGGCCAGTTTACCAAAAAATAATCACCGCACGCAGAAAAAAAATAATCGCCGCTAAAAAAACTGCGGACATGAGCAGAGTTTCACCAACGAAAAAAAAACTGACGGTGCCGGCTGTTATTTTTTATAGACGCAAACAGCTGATATTGATGACGTCACACACCAATAACGATACGATTACGATATAACGCTAATCTGCTGACAAAACGAGTTTCAGCAGCAGAAATGGCTGTGTCTGATTGGTCAAAATACCTCTGTCGGCAACGCCGGCGCTAGCGAAACACGGTATTGTTTTGATAGATTGTTTACACATCTCCATTGAATTTGAACTGGGTTTATTTAAGATGTTAAATCTGAGTAAATTAATATTTAAAGGCTTATAACATAAAATAAATGTAAACCCAGTGGAGTGTTGGTGATTGTGTTTGTAGAGGCTTATAAGTAGTGGCGTTTCCATAGCACTAAAAAATTCCACTATTTTTCCCTTAAGTTTCCCTTAACTTTTTTTTAGGTAGAATTTCCCTAAGTTTGAAGAGGTACTTAAGAAAGTAGATCTTCCATGAATGATATTCGTCATCCATGGTTCCACATCTCTCTTCAAACTTTGGGAAATTCTACACAAACTCCAGTTTTTGTAGTTAACGGAAACTTAAGGGAAAAATAGTGGAATGTTTTAGTGCTATGTAAACGCCACTAGTGATAAGTGTTGTTGATTTTGTACCGAGTAGGTCAAGCATGTAAATAATTGGTTTCATTGTCATTGGAAATTCAATGAAAATCATTGGAAATTAGTTGCAACTCATCACTCACATAACATTGGTGTAGGAGAATGTGCAAGAGAAGAAAACTTTGGATTTCCTCCACAAAACAAATATGTAAGTACCTAGTACCTACCTGCATTTCTCTGGTAATAGTTCAGTAATTCACCTCCCCAGTTAATGGTGTTATTGAGGTCCCTAATAGAAGAGAGCATTATTATGACATACAGAAAAGTGTACCAGTAATACCAAAGCTATGACATCACCAAAAACGATAAATAATCAAGCCTGACATACCCTTTACAGCAATTATGGTCGCAGGGACCCACGTTTAGAACGCTCTGCTCACATTCGCTCGCTGCGCTGTGGCCCTACAGACACCATCTTGTAGACATTCAATGATAACCCATTTTTCAGTGTCTTAATATTACTGTCAGTTGACTACTCTTCTTCTGGGGGACCTCAAGAATGCACCATACACTGGTGAGGTGAATTACTGAACTAATACCAGTATACTTCATCATTTCATCCCAATTGCAGACAGTTTTAGGGTTGAATAATATTACTATTAATATTACTGTCAGTTGACTACTCTTCTTCTGGGGGACCTCAAGAATGCACCATACACTGGTGAGGTGAATTATTGAACTAATACCAGTACTTCATCATTTCACCCCAATTGCAGACAGTTTTAGGGTTGAATAATATTCTAAGCTTAGCCATGTGTAGGTACCAACTTCAGTTCACACACTGGCTGACAGTCTGCTCAATGATTGCAACATTTTATTTGGACAAATGCTAACAGAGGTTATCATTTGTGTCTTTAAGGATTTGCTGCATCCTCCAGTCTCCACACTCCACCACGATGGACGGTGACGCGGCATGGCGTTGGCGCAGTACCATTTCTGGCTTCCGCACAAGCCTGAAGAGCGGGAACATCTTCTATTTGAAGCTGTGATGGTGGTGCGCAGGCCTGTTTCTACAAGATGGACAGGGTTTGCTTGCCTTGTTCAGTGAGGTCCCATTTCCTATGGATGCCTGTGTAAAGACTGGGTGTGGAGGATTTGATGCAAGGTCATGCTGATTGTGATGCAAATTTATCTGTAGTTTTAGGGTTTATACTTTATAGTCCCTAAGGGTTATAGTTCAATGCAGTCAATACAATTTATTCCTTGGGCATGTCTTTCTGCTATACTACGTCAGTTACGGATGATCTGAAGCTCATGACCTCTCAGCAAGTTGATTGGTAGATGGTGATAAACGAGGTCAACGTACAGACAATACATTGATGATGATTGATGTTGATGTTGTTTATAATTACTATGCTTCACAGAACCAGATTTTCTCTCAGGAAACAAACACAATCACATTATCTATATTGTATTTCTCTTGAGGATGAATTTTATTTCATGATCATCAAATGTCACATGCACAGTCATGAACAAGGTTAAAGGGAATGTTTCATCTTCCTGAAAGTTGTCAAATATATGCTGGTTGTAGTCAAAAATATGAATAACTGCTGCTGAAAACGATGATATTTTTTGTCTTGTTAAGTCACTTAACTTTATACAAATTAAGCGCAAATTTGGGATGATGACGTCATTATTGAGCCATAGACTGCGCTGATTGGCTGACAAAGTGGGATTGACAGAAAAAGTCGCTGTCAGCGAATCAGCGGCGGCACTGGCCTAGACCCCATTTTGCAACTATAAATTGAATTGCTTAAAAACGGCTGTTTCAGGGAAAATGGCCTTAGTATTTTCAGCATTTCAATAACGGCCAAAGATAATGGCTATCTCAGTCCAAAACCAATACAAAGGTGAAACATTCCCTTTAAATGTCAGCAAATAGTTAGAGCGTATTTAGCAACAGTATTCAGTAATACAATGTCACAGATTGTTGGCCATCTGACTTGATACTTTTCAAACATTACCAAGCATTGCTGTTTTTGTTGGTATGCATATTGCATAATCTATATTTGTTTCTGGAAACGACTATTTACAAATTATGTTGAATAATTACAGACATCCTTGTTCTGAAATATATCATACCAATACAGACTAGGCAGTAGGCTGTAGGCATGTAGATTGGATATTAGCACAATATATTCTGAAACTTTCACACCACTTCTGCTGCCATAAAAATAGGGCAGAATAGCAGGGACGGGTGCATCATTTATTGATCATGTTCACTGAATAAGGTACCTAAGCACTATGTATGCAATTACTCTGGTTTAAGCACACTGGCCGTCTTGCAGTTCCAATGTTAGGATCACATCAGTCACATTCTTGAATATGTTTCAATCTTCAAGCTGAGCTGAAGACCCAACAAATGGACAAGCATTAATTCAATTGTATGCAGCTTTGGCTTCAGTTGCTTCAGGCTCCAGCTACAAATTCTGAAGGGAGTTGATAATGCTGATGAGAACAGCCACTCTGTGAAAGGGAGGAATGGGTCAATGATAATTGTACTGGTATTCATATTTTTAGCAAGAAAGTATTGTGATAAGTTTTAATTCCACTAAAAACTTGGTTAGGCACAAGACAAAACAAGGGATGTTTCTGTTAGTGGTTGATCTGAGCCCTGCAGAGTTTATCTCCAAACAAAATATCCAAGTTTAGATGTGTTGATGAGGCCTCTTGTCAACAAGCTAAATTCTACCAAACAAAATATTTCCAGATTTAGGCAAATTCAATAAGTTAACTCTTAGTAAAAGTCAGCATTAGATTCATGGTCACCTCAAACACTAAGGCCAGGCCTGTCAATGATGAGGAAAAGTGAAAAGGATAATTGTAGCTACTTACTGATTTGTTTTGTGGAAGAAATCCAAAGTTATAACTCTTGCCCATCTTCGTCCAATGTTGATGACTTGATGTGAGTGATGAGTTGAAACCAATTTCCAATGATGTTCAATTAATTTCCAATGACAATGAAACCAATGATTTACTTGACTCAGTACAAAATCACCAACACTGCTCACTTATAAGCCTCAACAAACACAATAACCGAGAAAGTGCTGCAGCGCGACAGTCACAACGACCTTGACAACCCGGCCGACGGCAATAGTAAATAAAAACTGACGCCTGGGTCCTGTCTATTTTTTTCAGTTGTTTTGCTACAAATAATGGCGCAATTGTGGTCACCGTTTTTGCCGCATTGGCTGTTGGTGAAACTCGCCGTCAGTGAATCTGTCAGTTTATTTTTAGGTCGGAGATTATTTTTTTCGTGCGTTGGTGAAACTCGCAGTCAGTTTTTCGGCCGAAAAATAATCGCCGACGTCAGTTTTTTATTGGTAAAACTGGCCACAGAACAGCGATTCAGAAAAAGTACCAAAAATTTGTCTTCAGAAAACCTCAAAATTATAAATTGATAAATGTAAATAAAAAGACATGTTGCTAGACCAGTTTTGGCTCAGAAATACAGAAAACGTAATTATTTGTTCGTATCTTGTAAAAAAGTAAAAAATTATTAAAAAATGACGTCATGAGTTTCTTACACTTAGGGAGCCATCACTCAGTCAAAAATGAAGATATTGCTTTGAAATTTGGTATGGGTATTGTCCATACCAGTTCTCTCACATATATTCCGGTTTTTCTAACATCTTTGAAAATTTTGGTTTTGTGGGGATTTAAATAAACAAAAACCGTTTTATTTTTATTTTAGGGGTCAAAAACCCACAATTTTGAAAATCCGAGATCGCCATTTTAAAGAGAATGACATTTTGTATCTTTGGTAAATTGCGTTTGCAATTTCCTTTAAAACTCTATGTTCTACCATCTTTCAAATATTTATCGTTTTTCCACCAGCATGACGTCATCAAAACATTATCTCCCAAACTACTTGACCAATTTCAATTAAATGCTTACAGCATACGTATAATTGTTGTAAACTAAGCTACCGAAAATTTCAGCAAGATGCGTTGCATGTGTAAAAAGTTATTCAAGAAAAACCTCAGGGTGGGGGGCCTGTCAGGCCCCCCACCCTGAGGTTAAACAGCTCGTGAGCGCTGATAGCAGCATTCAGACAGAGCTCCGGTTCTGCTTTGACTGTTTGTTCACAACTGCCGTTCGTAATCAATGGCATGAATGTCCTACGTGCGCCATATTACATTACATCTTCGTTCGTCTGTTTGCCTGCACCATAGAAAATGTCACTTCAATATCGAAATATGCAGAAACAATTCAAGCGAAAATTAAATTATTTGAGGTTTATCTAGGACTTGTATGTCATTCAAACGTGAAAACTATTGCTAATGATTGTAGGAAACATGTTTTGGGTGATACAAAACAGTAGACACACTCCCTTTAAAACTTAGGCTGGGGGGTTCCAACGGCTCGTAAGGTCGAAAATCTCATCGGTGTCAATGCAACTGCCCACTCCCTTCCTCATTTTCCCTACAATTTTTCCACTTACACCACGGAATATTATTTAAAACATTTGCCGTTTAATGGTAAGTTATAGAAGAACCTATTACGTCTTTAACCTTTAAAGGCTTAGTTACCTACTTAAGCTGTGCATTTTTAGGCCAAATTTTTACTCCATTCAGAGACTGAAAGCCATTTTGTGGGACCCAGCCGGAACCACCATCCATTACCCTTTCTCATAAAAATTATGTAGTAAAATAACTCAGTAAGGCTGGGGGATCCAAAGGCGCGTAACTTTCTTACGCGCTTGCCTTACGGCCGCGCTTCCTGGGTGCGTAAGTTGGTGCGGAAGGAAATCGGAGGGATCCAAAAGAAGGAGGGGTTGATCGGAGTTATTTAGTACGTAAGCCAGCGCGTAGCGATTCTTACATTCCTTGGAGTAAGTTTACTCTGTTATTAGGAGTATCAATGACTCAAAACTACATCATCACATGACCTCAGTAAGCAGAGTAATTTTACTCAGTTTTCGGGGTTAAAATAGAACCAATTAACTATTTTTTCCAAGTGCCTTTTTGCTCAGTGTGTGACCAGAGCTATTGGCCGATCGGTTTCAAACTTTTAGCATTTGATATGGTAATGGGTGCTGCGTCTACTAGCTGAAGGCTCTTTGCTCTGCCAGCCGTCCCGGCCTCTCCAGGTTCCGCCGGCGGCCCGGCCGACTGCTCGCCGTCGGGCCAGGGCGGTGCATGCGCATTGCGTTGCGCCGTGCAATACAAGCGCGAAACTTATTTCAAGCCGCTAAGTTTAGGCGTTGCTGAGTGATTTGCAGGAAGCAAAGGGGGAGGCAGGGGTGTGGTTTTATCAAAATGGTTCTGGGTGCCGAGACATAGTTATGGGTTGGCGGGTTGGAACTTATAAAACTTCCATAACGGGGGATGGGGGGCGTATATTTTTTTTCACCGCTTTACTTTTGGCAGTGGCAGGAAACATGATCGAAATTTTACCTGGAATGGCATTGCGTGAAGATCTGAAAATGGCGCCCTCGATGTAATTGGACCCAGGGAATCAATTGAGACCACTTTTGAGCAAATCGGAGAGTAACTTTAAGCTCTAGCACGTTCCCCATATTTGACCTGAAAGGTTAGCGTCCTAACCGCTATCACTAAAGTTACCGTCCAATTTGCTCACAAGTGGTCTCAATCGATTTCTTGGGTCCAATTACATCGAGGGCGCAATTTTGAGATCTTCAGGCCATGCCATTCCAGGTAAAATTTATATCATTGTTCCTGCCACTGCCAAAAGTAAAGTGGTGAAAAAATATACGCGGTGGGGTGCGGTAAAAAAAATAACTAGATATTTTTGTCTTGCAATAACCGTTGTAGTTAGCATCCTAGTGCTAATGCGCGCCACTTTGTTGCAGCGGGTAAATTTGATTCCCGTAGAACTTGATGTTGACCATAGTTTTACACTCACCTACTTCAGTTTCGTTTTCATATGCAATACGCATTCTAATCTATTCTATTAGGGTTACAACACTGCATGCCGGTAGTCTGAGCAAAATACAGCTTTTATGCATTTCCAACGTAGTATTACAAAATATAATATTCCAGTAAGGCGCCGTAGTTGGCGATGAACGAGCGAGCGCGAAGGAAATGTACGGGCAATTTCAACTCGATCGGGCGAGTAATTTCTGAGATACAAAAAAAAGGTGCGCACGTGCGCACGTGCAGAGGCACCACCTTTGACTTGTGGGAAAGTGGGGGCTGAGAAGTCCCTAACCACACACCAAATTTGAACACAATTGGCTCAACTGTTCCAGAGATATAGAATAGGGGTGTGCACGTACGCACGTGCAAAGCCACTCCACCCCCGACTTGTGGAAAGGCGGCGGCTGAGAGGTTCCTAACCACGCACCAAATTATAACACTATCGGCTCAGTCGTTCCTCAGATACAAAATAAGGGTGTGCACGTGCGCACGTGCAGAGGCACCCACCCCTGACTTGTGGGGAAACTGGTGGATGAGAGGTCCCTAACTACACACCAAATTTGAACACAATCGGCTCAGCCGTTCCTGAGATATAGAATAGGGGTGTACACGTGAGCACGTGCCGTCACCCCACCCCTGAGTTGTGTTAATGTGGCGGCTGAGGAGTACCTAACCACACACGAAATGTTCACGTAATCTGCCCAGCCGTTGCGGAGTTATTGCGAGCAAATACTTTTCAACGCCCCTCACGCGGCACGCGCCACGCGCAGTGGTAGTCACCCACATGAGTCGGCACTGGTCTCAAACAGGGTAGGTTAGATGGGGCTGCTCAGGAAAGAAGTCCGCTTGCCAATCGGACGTGCGGTTGCAGAGATATGAGCTTCTCAAAAGCGTCGCCACGGGTCGGGTCGGGTCGGGGTCGGGGTCGGGTCGGGTCGGGGTCGGGTCGTGTCGGGTCGTGTCGTGTCGTGTCGTGTCGTGTCGTGTCGGATCGGGTCGGGCCGCTCATAATCAGATTTTCCCCATACACCACGGAATATTACAATATAGTAACGTAGATTGTCTGCTAATGTACTATTGTGGGTGCCCATTTGAACTTTGTGGGTGCCCTGGCACTCAGACAGAAACTCACACCCCTGGGCGGCTATAAATAGTCCTCCAGCGGCTCGTGGGTTAACTCCGGCTGTACTTTTCCTAACATGGTATGTTTAAGAAAACGCGAACTTAAAATTAATATTGCAAACTATTGAAGACCAAGTTTTCTAAACAGTTTGGACTGCTGAAACAGATTGGCACTGGCTCTATCACCCTCTATCTCTTATCAAATGTTGAGACAGGTGGGAATGTTTAATGCTAATCGGCATCTGTACAATTAAACGTAACAATGGGATATACAATCCGTTAACGACGCTTAATTTTCGGCAAACGTGTATCAGTTAGACATATTTCAATAAAATATAATATCATTTGTACATTTTCCAACGGTATAAACTGATATCGGCAGGACATTCAACATCGGGAGTGTGCAACAATTTCGTCAGATTTCCCTTGGCTTAGGTACTTATTGACTTTGATAATGTAAAATTTATTTCGCTGTTAATTATTGTATAATTTCAGTGAAACACTTGGAAATAAATCCTGCAATACAAATACATTAACAGCCCTATTGAGGCATCTAGTTTTCAAATTTTTACGCTAAGTTTTCAAGTTACCTTCCCATACGACATCGCCCATGAGAATAACGTGCTCACCTTTCGCACGCAGCACATGTGCTTGATGTCCCCAGTGCCCCGGAGGCTGAATTCGTCGAACAGCCTGAAAGAGTGACATCGATTAAAACATGGCACAATCATGGCATATCGCTTAGAGCTGAAAACATGAACTAGTGATTAACAGTGAGCACCTGATAATGACCCAACAAACCTTCACATCAGACGTCACTCGGTCACTAGCTTCTGCGAAAGCTGGAGGATCTTGGAATTTGCGTTAACTTTTAAAAAGGTGGCTAAACCTTAGCCAGTGCATAGGGAAAAACAACTGGGATTCCGTGCCAGGAGAATGGGTGCGAAGCCACGGGCTCAATTGCCAAATGTTGTTATTGGAACTTCAATTAAAACGACCGTATTGCTTGCTACAAGAGGAAGCGGTTGAAAATTTCAGTATAAAATTTGATCGAAAGACCACCTTCATCATCCAGAACCCGACATTTTTGTCTCATCACGGGGAAACATAATACTCCAGATAAAAAATCAGTAAATATGTTAGGAAAATATTTGCCCGTCCATTCTTAACCTCCAGTTAAGTGTCCGATAAAAACATTAACCAGCAGCTCCAAATTTAACTTTATCCTCCCAACCCCGGAAACAATTGAACGATGAGCGCCTCTCCCTTGTGAATGAGCCTTTCAGATAAAGAAAAGATTTAACAGCCGTATTATAATCGCCCAAGTTGTACCCCTCTCTCATCGCTTGAAAAGAAGTCTACAACATCAGACAATACAAACTGAACATATACATAACGGAAAACACACTAAATTCTTTGAGAATCCAGTACCTACTTCACAACACAAAGGTACCGAAATAACTTATGGATGGGTTCGGAAAATATGGCACATTAGCTTCCATTGCTCTCCGTTGAAGCGATCACGAGATGTCAAGACAGATACAAAACATAAGTCAAATAAATTAAACGGCAAAAGCTGTCGGACCACAACACATCCCGATGAAAATTATGCATACCTTTGGCGAAGTAACTGTTCACCAGTTCGGCGGGTACACCCGTTCTTGGAACCCACATCGGGACCCTGTAAAACAGAAAACCGGCATGAAATGGCAATGCTACCGAACATGAAAAATGGGACCATTAGATAACACGGTCATGTTTAACTCACTTCCTGTCAGAACGACTCGGAAACGTCGGTGATGGTTCAGAACAGCATAGCCGCGGCATTTGGCCGCGGGAAGGGGGAGGGGCGGCAGGCTCGACTTGGACCAAACAGAGCATATAGCTGTGGCATGACTGCACACGTTTTCTGATGTTCGATAATGCGATATAACCCAGCGACGTAACTTGAGATAGCTCCATTAGGCACTGTGTACAATGTGCGTAATTGATGCCCCAATATGGTTGCTGAAAACGACGTCAGTGCACTTCTGCCGATTTCCGTTATAGTTAAACCTTGAGCGGGGTCTCAAAACGGTCCTAGGCACGGCGCACGCAAAATTTCACCTTTACTTACCAATGGTGGATGCATGTTCACCAATATACAAATATTGGAATAGGACAAGGCGGATGAGGACGAGGAGTGGCCAATGTTGGAATGAGTATTGATACTGCGGACGAGGACAAGGATAGAGTCTGAAATTCCCGTTTCTCCATGTTTATGATCTTGGAAGTTTTGTTCCATGGTAATTTTGAATGACAACTTTTAGTCTGTGTGTCTTAATGGTTTCGGGCCTATGTGCATAAAATGATAGGTAAAGGAAGATTGACAAATTATAATTGCTAACTAGCTGGGCCAGCAAGCTATGCTGTAATTGATGTGGACCATTTGTACTGGCTTGTCCGTATATATTATGAATGGTAAATATTTATAGTTGGTACAGAATCAAAGTTCATTTACTCTCCCTTGTTACCTAGAACAGTGACAATTTTGATTTCATCAGTTATGTATGCAAGTCATACATCCTATAGATAAATTGACAAAATAATTATGGACTAGCAATTGGTGTGTGGGTTGGGTAATGCATGCATTTTGGAATTTGTTCCGCCGCTCTCGGTAGCAATTTGTTCTGCTAACCTAGGTCACAGAACCACTTATCTGGCACTGGCAGTGTCAGAAAAGTGGCCCGTTTCCCCATTTTTCTGAACTTGAAAGTTCTCTTCCGTGGAAACTTTGACTGTAAAGAATGATTTTGTTTAGTCTGCGGGTGAAAATGACTGACGAGCATACACAATAGACAGAGATTTGACTTTCCGAACAATGGCCGGAACGTGACAACTTGATGCGACACAAATTGTCAAACAAAAAAATCGTAAGGTGGTACCTCCAAATTCCCAACATCCGACATTTCTGCAGTGATTTGGGGAAGAAAACTGGTACTGTTCCAACAAATAATAAAAAAACTGTTAACCTTCCAAAAAGTTGTTGCGTATTCAGGTTACAACCTCGCCACCGATACCATCGTCATCGGGGCCATGGATAACCCTGGGGGCTGGGACACTAACAACACGTTATGCAAAAGAAGGCAGTACTTTAGACTGAGACTTGAGCCCAATTTCCCATATACGCATGTGCGGGTGGGTCACGACCCCACAGGGCCCCCGGATGTTAAAAACTTGGGGGTCCGGGGGGTCCAATACAAAAAATGAAAACTGGGTGGGGGGGGGGGCTCTTGAGCAGAAGAAAGCGGACGGTCATAGGTCAGAATGGGCCCTACACATGCCAAAATGGGGGTTTATAAACCGAGTTAGCCGTCTTCAAGTCCGCATGGGTGATCCATGCCGACTTAAAGACGACCTGAGGGGGCCCTCGGTCGGCCAGAGGCCCTCAGTCGTCCTGAGATGGCCCTTAGCCGGCCTGAGAGAGGTCACCAATCCAGAGGTCACCAAATGTGACGAGGATATTTTTTTTTCTCAAAAAGTTTGTCATGAATAACTTTTATTTGTTGACCATATGGCAGTAATTGCAACACCATCGTGTTTTTCTCGTCAAGACGCTTCGAAACATATGAATGGTGATCTGGTTAGGTCAACTTTAAAATTCTACCTCATGTCAAGGTCATTTGGTGACCCAGGTAGGTCATGTTGCATATGGCGGCGATGGGACTCGACGAGACAAACACAGCACCAGGGTGTCATTCGCACGTATCTAACTTTATTGTATCAAGAGTTATTGGCAAAAGTGCTGGTGATCTCAGATGACATCAGCTGACCTTGCCGAGGTCACTTAGCAACAACTGCACATGGGTCATCCAGAATAACCCGCGCCCGACTGGGGAGGTTGAACACCCCCCCTTCCCTGCTGTTTTTCCAGTTTACGTAAAAATGGCAGCGCATAGCGCCGCCAAATTTTGCATACCTTAACATTTATCTTTTTCACACCTTTTCAATAAGTGTGAGATTCGTGTCAGGTCAAGTCGGCCACCAGGTCAGGTCAAGTGAAACCACCTCCAAAAACGTTTGCGGTCGTGCCATGCCCACAGTTTGTTTTTGCAGGGATCGATATGAAACTTTTAGGATTGCATGAGGCCATCAGTGTCGACAAAATTATTATCTCGGAAACTATTGACCTGAAGTTAAAGTTGAGAACGTACGAACGATTACAAATTTAAATGGCTGTCGATTGCTTCTCTCCATTTGTTTCTAGCTAGCATAGTTCCCGAGATATTTGTGGATTTAAAAAAAAACTAAAACTGGAAAATGTGACCTTTGATGACCTCTGGTGACCTCAATTTCGACCTGAGCGAGAAAAAAATCTGAAATGGTTTCAAAATGATTTTTCACGAGCTTTTGAACGTTGTTATTGGTTTTGGTCTATGTCCCATATGAGCCGAGATAGACGGGGGGGGGGGATAATTTTCCCATTCAATTATAATGGGGATGTCACGGAATTGACCTGACCTTAGGTCACCAATGCACCAATTTGGGATTGACAAATTTTTGGTACTTTGAACTTCTGAAATCCTGCAAGTTTCAAATATCTCGGACAAACACTGTGACTCTGGCACGACCACAACCATTTTTTGGAGTTAAGGTCACTTGACGTAACCTGTTGACCTGGCCTGAGATGACCCGAGGTAAACAATTTCACACCATGTGGGTAATTGATGCCCAAACAGCTGTGCCAAATTTGGCGGCGCCCCGCTATTCATGAACAACCGGATGGGAGGGAGGGGGCGGATATCAATTCCCCTGGTAGTGCGCGTGTTAAGTCAATATCGTTGATATGAGCGATTTGTCGATTCGATTGTCGATTTGTGTCTATCATATCGATTTGTCGTCGAGCGACATGAGCGACTCCTTAGTCGATTGGTCGTGGAATGCTCCGTATGAGAAATAACACAGAACAAATAATATTTGTCAGTGATATTTAATCCTCTCTGAAAACGAGGAGGGAATACGAGCTACCCGTGAACTACTTTCAAACCACTTATATGTTTAGCAACAGACGTCAAACAGATAGTGACACAAATATTGGTACGGGTTCCCGCGGTCTGTTTATGCTGCATATTGTATATACTCGGCGCAGACGCCGCCCACGTCAGCCGCGCGTGACGTACCATTCGTCTGCTACGAGGAAAGGAAAATGTCAGTGATTTCCCACGACACGGTCTGCATAGGCGACGAGTCCTGCACCGTACCTCGGAGGGGTCACAGACGATCACATTTAAAGGGAATGGTAATTGAAAGGTTATGGAAGTTTACGAGTTATGGAAATATAAAGGTTAAGTTCTGCTGGTTGTCAATGATCAAGTGTTTCTGGTGTAAATATGCCCAGTTTGGGTCAGCAGTCTTCATGTTCAATGGCTAGTTTTCCCCCGGGTAAACATGGTACTCTTCAGTCAGTTTTGTACGGTGCACATTGGGCGGGCAGCAGCATTTAGCGCGACATCATTGTGTATCTACTTTCCCTGTGATGCAGATGTCTTAAATCAATATGAGCTTGCATAAGATTCTGTCTGATGCATTTACGATTGTCTTGCGGAGATTCTCCGCATTTTTTATCATGAACATCGCGACTTGAAGTATTGAAAAATAGCCGCACAAGACAACTGTACTCTGACTCGAATTGACCCGAACTCTGGTGCGACAGCTCTGAAATAGATGCATGTTGTGATGTGCAAGTCATTGAAAAACATTGAAATGTCGTGATATTGACATATTTTGGGTATCTTGTGCCTTATGACCAAATTCACCAAAAAATGAACATTTTATTACACACAAAAATGTTACCCATATATTTGTTTGTTAATTAAGTTACCTATATGCTATTACTTTATATATACATATATTGTACACCAGTTGTAATGTTTGTAGCGGAAGCTTTCGAACACTACTGTGCTCTTCGTCAGCCTGGTTGGGGTACACAGTTCACACACTCAAAACAATATTTGAAATTATAAATACATAAGCACAGTGGATTATTCCTCTAGAACCTCTAAAAGGCGGATTTGAAAGTCACGACATCCCTAACCTTTCCTTCCTAAACTTCCCAACCACCTATAACTACAAATACCCGTTAAAGGAAATAGTTCACCTTCAACATGGGATTTTTAACTGAAATAGCTGTTTTGTAGCCCGTGTTGAGAAATCCTTATCTGCAACTTTTCTTGGCTGAAAAGACTCTCCAGCCGAAAATATTTGACTTTTTGGCGAAGGAATGCGGCGCATATATGATATACCGTACCATCTGAGAGTGCCAGCACTGGCCTGAGCATGCGCAGACCAATAACGCACACCATAACATTAATCATTTACGACCTTGTGTTCTGAATTGGCGCGATGTAGGACCATTTTTGAAAAGACAAAAAGAAACTGTATTAAAAAATATAATAAAATCGTGTTCTGAAATTTTGTCCGAAGGTGAACTATTTCCTTTAACAGACCATGCAAAATTATTAGTATACCAGCCACCATGCCTCTCCTTCTAATCATAACAAATCAAAAGAAAGCTTAACATAAACACGTACAGACGCATACACATACACATTTGGTTCACACGCATACACATTTCATTCGTATTGTGTAGGTATACAATATAAAGGTAATTCGTAATACGTACATTTCATTCGTATTCGCAGTGATTCGCTGTGACATTCGTAATATATATATATATATATATATATATATATATATATATATATATATATATATATATATATATATATATATATATATATATATATATATAATATATATATATATATATATATATATATATATATATATATATATATATATATATATATATATATATATATATATATATATATATATATATATATATATATATATATATATATATATATATAATATGTAACATTCGTAATGGGGTCGAATTCGCCGTGACATAGATTGCACACTCGGTAACACTACAAACACGCCTCATACATACATCCAATGCACCTTTTAACCCACATCAATATTTTCTTACATACAAGACATATATCCTAATATTGTATTGTATATCTCCCATGTTTATTCTGTCGCATACAAACATACACATATGTACCCATACATACGCACGTTTATATACATATATATATATATATATATATATATATATATATATATATATATATATATATATATATATATATATATATATATATATATATATATATATACATATATACACACACATATAACTACCGTCACATACACATACATATATGCTCGAACTACCACTGCGTAGTGTCAAACAGGTTGTGGGGCTGTTAGGGAGCAGAGTTTCCCGTTCCCCGTATTTGTTTACTCTAGCACTTTATAAACGTCCGGAACCTGCCATCCTGGTAAAACATTCATGCACTTGCCCCTCGGTACTTTAGATATATAATAGCCCTCCTTTATCTTGCGTCAATGCCAATTGTTCTCATAACAAACTATGCTGACCTCATCCCAGGCAATCTCATGCCCCGTCTCCAAAACATGCTTCGAAATGCCAGAATGATCCTCATTCCCCTTGCTTATCGTCTGTCTATGATCCATCTCCCTTGTCCCCAGCCTCCTATCAGTTTCCCCGACATAAATCATACCGCACTGACATTGATATTGATATACCACACCTGCCTTGCTTTTCTTCCCCAGCCTGTCTTTCGCCCTAACCAATCTGTCCCTCAAACTGGCACCCGGCTTTGTACTTATTTTCGCATAAGGTTTTCAAATCCTAGTCACTTGTTCGCTTACACCATGAACGTAAGGAATGCATACATACGGACGTTCCCTTACCTCGTTGCCGCGTTCTCGCTCTCCTCGCTGACTCTGATCACCCTGACTCGGTCTATTATTACTAGCCGCACCGCTATCCCTGGTCCCAAACTGCCTCTGCGATGCTTTGATAAACCTCCTCGGATACCCATTCTTTGTCAACGCCTGACTGACATGATGATCCTCTTTCCTCCTTGCCTCCTCTGTGGTGGAGCACCTCGCTGACCGTGTGAAGAGTGTGCGTAGAACTGAGGTCTTGTGTTGGGTACTGTGGTGTGACGTGAAGTCTAGGTACTTGTCCGTATGTGTATATTTCCTGTATACCTGTGTTTCCATGCGCCCGTCACCTTGCCTGTGCACCCTAACATCGAGAAATGGTAAAGAGCCATCCTTTTCGATCTCGTACGTGAACCGGATCGTGTCGTGCTGTGAATTTAGGTGACCGAGAAGGTCCGTAATGTGTATGTTTCCTCTCTCTTTTGACTATAACAAAAGTGTAGTCTACGTACCTTTTCCAACACTTGACGGGATACGGGAACGACTGCAGGGCGTTTTTCTCTAGTGACTCCATAAACATGTTGGCAACGACAACACTCACCGGGCTCCCCATGGCCGTTCCCCTCTTCTGCTTATAGAACCTCCCATTTACTTGGAAATATGTCATCTCTAGACACAGTTTTAGTAACTGGACGATCTCCGACACCTCTAGCGCCGTTTTAGCCCTCAACTCGCTTTCTACGTTACTAAATGTTTCCTCAAGCCTCGATCTGGCCTCTTCACACGCTAACTGAACGGGAACGGATGTAAACAGGGCCTCGACATCAAATGATATCATGACTTCATCCTGCTCTATCCGTAGATCCTTCAGGTCACCGACAAAACTGTTCGTGTCTCTTACATGATACGTAGACTTCCCCACCAGGTCTGAAAGGATACCCGCTAAGTGCTTCGATATATAATAAGTGACGCTGCCAATGCTCGACACGATAGGTCTGAGGGGGATCCCTTCCTTGTGTATCTTTGGCAGCCCATAGAACAGAGGGGGAAGCGGATCAGACGGATAAAGAGTCAGATATGTTTTCCTGTCCAGATTTCCTTTTCTCTCGATTTCTTTCAGAACTCCCCTCGTTCCCCTGGTAAACTTTGCCGTCTGGTCCCTATTTAACTCTTCATACGTTTCGCGGTCGCCTATCAGATCAGCCACCTTGGCCCGGTACTGATTTCCGCCCTCCCTCAGGTTTTTCAAAGATAGCGAAAAAACGGAGGCGTGCAGCGCCGCCGGGTTTTCTCACACCTGTTAGAACATCAATTGTGAACACTTTGAAGGAAAAAATAACCTCTGGTCATCTCAGGTCAGATCACCAGACCAGGTCAAGTGACCCCACCACCAAAAATGTTTGCAGTTGTACCAAAGCCAGAGTTTTTCACCGATCAGTTTGAAACTTACAGGATGTCATGAAGGCATACGTACTTATAATTCGTATATCTAGGAATTTTGATATCGGTGACCTAAGCTCAGGTCAATTTCGCAAACTCCCCATAATAAGTCAATGGGGAAATATACAAATGCTAAGGATATGCATGATATTAGTCCAATTACTTATGAATCATGTTATTATAGGATATTCTTGATGATTCAAGTGTAAGTTTTGTTCAGTGACCCCTATTGGGTCATTTAAGGTCATGCGAGGTCACCATCACTTTTTTGTCAATAACTCCCGACATAATGAAGATAGAGAAGTAAAACAGACATCAATGTGTTTGTCTCGTCATTACACGTCTTCCCATATGCAGCATGCCCTACTTGGGTCACCACTTGACCTTGACCTGAGGTCAAATTTTTAAGTTAACTTAACAAGGTCACCATATATATAATTCAAAACGCCTTGACAAGATAAACACAATGGCGTAAACAGTTTTCCGTTATCTTTATTACATAAAAAGTTAATAGCGAAAAACGATTTAGCAAAAAAACGTCATTTTTTTCTTTGACCTCTGGAGCCTCAAATGTTGACCTTAGATCAAATTTGAGGACACTTTAGCGATTGAAAATTTCACTGGCTGGCGTTTGCTTTTTTCCCCGTTTGTTTCTAAATAGCATAGTTTCTGAGATATATGGAAATTTCTGGAGCGATGTCCTAAAACAGGAAAAAACTGGAAAATTTGACCTTTGATGACCTCTGGTGACCTCAATTTTTACCCGACCTAAAACAATACTCAAATACTTTCGATAGAACATGTATCAAGCTATCAAAGGCCGTTTTCCACTTCTCGCTACGTAGCGTAGTTTTCGAGATCTCAGGGGGGGGCGGAAATCAATCCCCTGCAGTTGGTGTTCGGCGCAAAGCCCCTGCAGTGCGCGGGTTAACCTATTCGCTACATCTGCTGGCATATCATTAGACCTACACACCT
The DNA here is from genome assembly GCA_036785665.1 of Chirona hameri. Classification (NCBI taxonomy): domain Eukaryota; kingdom Metazoa; phylum Arthropoda; class Thecostraca; order Balanomorpha; family Balanidae; genus Chirona; species Chirona hameri. The sequence continues at coordinate 89,975 of JAXIVJ010002402.1, forward strand.
TTTCAACGGCTGTTATAAACTCTGCAGTGGGAATACTATTAGGAGTCGGAACAAAGTTCAATCCTTTCCGCAATACACTAGTCTCATGCTCAGTGAGCTCTATCCCAGCGACATTTACGATCCACTTATGTTATGTTATGCTGCTCCTGTCGTCCGCTGCGTTCGCCTCGTTCGCATCTTCATCGCCGCCGTTCCCCGCGTGATCGTTGCTGTCGCCATCGACGCTGCCCCGCACCGTGTTCCTCGCATGACCCTCATCTTCCACACGATCGGTTCTTCCAGACACTGTCTCTGTCTCATGTTGGTGCGTAGGTGACGTGCTGCTCGGTACTACGTCGGTTGGGTGCTCTCCGCTCACTTCTGATTGCTCATTTACTCCAGACAGTTTTTTGAATTTTGCTATTTGACGCAGCTTGACTTCCCGAAACGCTTTCTTCTCCTTTGATTTCATAAGACCTTCCACCTTGTCGTAGGCTTAACTACTGATCAGGGTTCTCAGTTCTTCCTTCAGTCGTTCAATGTTGTTTTTAAGAGAGTCATTCGTAACTTTCGTCTGACGTGTATGCTCCCGTAATATTTGCCGCTCTGCCCTTTCTATGATCTCCTTCGTCTTCCTATTCCGAATCCCACACTTCAGCCGTAATCCATTTGGTATTACACTATTAACTTTACACTTCACAGCAAACGTTAGGTGGCTCAATATATGTATATATAAAGTATCGAAATGTCCCAGTTCAATAGTTCCATCTTTGTGTTAATCTATATGCTATTAGTTAATCTTGCAGCATATCGTGAGACAAGTCAATGTAAATGCAGTAGCTACACCACGCAGCGAAACCATAATCACAGGGAAAATTTTAAGTTATATTACCAAAATTGTTTCATCATGGGTGCGTTTGAAATGCGATACTCAGCACAATATTACATAGAATATTGTAGCCCTGGTAATAAAGACCGCTAAACGCATGCGTAGCCTTTCGCACGAAGGCCTTCGTTCTAGCCCGGACACGTTCGGACAAGGTCGGAGCCCGGATACACTCAGCGCTGGCCGTGGCGGATCCAGGGGGGGGGGGGGTCACGGGGGTCATGAACCCCTCCCCCTTTGGGCTATGGGGTCACCACCGGGCCGTGGGGGCACCACCGCGCCGGGGCACCAGGGGCACCACCAAAATAAAGAAGAAAAAAACGCAAATCATTCAGCGTTTTTTTAAAACTAAGGGCACAGTGAGGGCACCATCGCGCCGCGGAGGCACCACCGCGCCGTGGCACCAAGGGTGGATCGGAAAAGTGCTGCCGAAAGTCTTTTTCTCAGTAAGTAAGCGCAATATCGCCAAGCCATCCAGCATGCCCAAAGCTACTAACATTGCGAATATTTTGACAGACTTCAGTTGACCTGAGGTGTTTTTTAGGGGAGTACCAACTTAGGTTCTGCTACATCAATTTTGCATCTTCTGTGCAAAAATGAAGCAATTCTGTCGAAAAAAAATAGATATAGCCAATTTAGTGACGTCACTACACATGATTTTGACGCAAAAATCAGCTAAACTTTAACAGACCGTACAAACGCCATATTTTGAACAAAATCCCCGAAGGTTGGTTGAAGGTTGGTTTGGTTGAATATTGGATAACACTATTCTTTAGAATTGTGTTTCCATTGTGAAACAAACCTGAGCTGTTCGATTTGAGGTGGTTTAACAAAGGGTGTTGGAGATCAGTAAATCTTGGATCCAGGTCAGGGAAACCATTTGTTTGCGACGAAACTTTCAGGGTCCCGAGTCGAGACCGTCATCTGATCTGATGTTAAGTTTCAAGTTTGTGAAAACTTCATTGCACTTGCAACAGCAACATGAAGTTTAACATTGCAAGTCAATGGGGAAAAACTATAAAAAACTATATCAAATTCATAGATTTTGACAAAACTCTCATAGGGGTGTGGAGCACTGTCTGGAATACCTGTTGGAAAAAGTCTCACCTCTGTGCAAATTGTATTTCACCTGCAATTGCAAAAAGAGACGGCCGGCCTTCGGCCGGCCGTCCATGGGGATGCTCTCAAGCCGCCTGCCGTAAAATCCACTAGCCACTGTAGTCTCTTGGATAGAGCACCTGCCAAGCAAGTGAGTGGTTACCCGTTCTAATCCGGAAAGCTCCCGATCAAAAATTCCAAAAATCCAAAATTCCAAAATCCAAAATTTCGATTTCCAAAATCCATTTTTTTTTTCTTCAAAATTCCAGAAAGAGCAAAATATCGAAATTTCACAAAGTCGAGAAAACAAATTTGAGTTTTTTTCTCTCTCAAACCCCGAAAACGGACTCAACCAACCTTCGGTCCGGCATTGCCCCAAAGCAATGCCCCGTGCATAACCGAAGGTTGGTTGAACATTGGATAACACTATTCTTTAGAATTGTGTTTCCATTGTGAAACAAACCTGAGCTGTTCGTTTGGAGGGGGTTTAACAAAGGTGGCCGCGAATTTAACCGAAGGTTGTTGTTCAATATATAAAATATTACTATTCTTTAGAATTGTGTTTTTCTATAGAAAAACAACCTGAGCCATTCTCCGGGCTTTGTTTTCCGATTCGTGTCCGAGATCGGGCAAAGTTGATGACCTGGAAAACGGCTCGATAAATTTCGTCGAAATTTTCAGCATATCGCTCACTCACTCTAGATGATGGCAGGGTCCGCTAGTGTGGGAAAACTTCGAAGTGCGCGCGGCAGACACGTGCCATTTCACATAAAATTATAATGGGGCCAAACCAAGATGTCCCCTAGCGCAAAAATGAATCAATAAATTTTCTCTAAATTTTCTGAATGGCAGCTATTGGTGGATACCCACATGCCGGTGGTGGTGCCTACCCTAAGCAAATTCGAATTCACGTGCCACGTGACCTTGAATATGCCCCGAACCCTGATTGTTCGACATTGGGCCACTTGGTCAGCCCTGCAATGGCCCTGGTGCATTGCAGTGCCCCGAAACGGGTATCGGTAGCTCCAGGAGGGTAAGTGGGAGGGGAGGGGGGGGGCACACGTGCTGGTTTCGTATCCTCCTTTTGGGATATTTTCAAGGATGATGTATTTTGCCCGTAGCCGGATGTGCAGCCCACAGCGACCTGTTGTTACAATGGGATGTCTTTGCCGTTGTGCAACACGAGTAAGTGGCCGACGGGCAATCTGCACGTGACAGTTGTTTTGCCCTGGGTCCTCCTTTATGAAGATTTTTGTGTTTCTTTAAAATTTCAGAGCATTTCGTAAAATATAATTTCTCGAGCTCCTGATTGCTATATCCCACCGGATATCTTAGTGACAAGTGTGGTTGAGATAACACAATTCCTTTGAGAAAAATACTCACTAATTGAAGGATCCTGGGTTCGATTCCCAGTCGGGTCACACAATGTTTCTCGTGTGGTTGCTAAGCTTACTCTGTGACAGTGCTTGGTATGACCACGTGAGACGATGTGTGGGTCACAAGGACGCACGTGCTGTTGTTTCGAAAGGGGTCCTCTACTTTCAAGATCTCGAGCACACATTTTAAAAACAACCTTCGGTCCGCGACACCCCCTAAGGCGTCGCCCTCAGGTACAACAATCCAAAACAAAAAGATAGCAAAGGACAACGGCTGCAATTTGGCTATCTCAGATGTTTGAATATTTTGGTTTTTGACCCCCCCCCCCAACCCCCCCCCCCCCCCCCCCCACCCCCCCCCCCCCCCAAAAAAAAAATGTGGAAGTGCCTACAAAATATTTGTTTCTTTTTCTTTAAAAAAAAAAAAAATATTCTTGAAAATACTAGACTACATGTCTGAGAATCACATATGGGGATTGGGCATTGGACATTGGGCACCTACGATACCAAATTAAAAAAAAATATATATCACCATTTGTGACTGACTTATGGCCTCTAAAGTATGGGTAACTCATGACGTCATATTTTTTCATTGCGTTTTTGGCTTTTAATGACCAGATACAGACATATAAATGGCAGCGCAGTGTTTCTGAGATACAACTGGTTTAGAAACATGCCTTTTTATCTAAATATATACATTTTAAATTTTGAACTTTTTGGCCCACGTCGGCACTGCGGGATGAGGTACGCCGGCATGGGCCCATTCATTTAAGCTCTAGTACAAGGAAAGCAAATATAAGCAAGAATCGTGAATGCCCTACGGTAGAGGACGTCTTGCGCTATCATCTGGCGGTAGTTTTGAGTGGTGAGTTTTGGTGAGTTTTTGGTAGGCTTGCTTAAAGATCTTTGTATAATGTATACGGTATAATTTGTACTATGGAGCCGACGTAAGCTACACACCAATAAAACACATTTTTCGTTTCACATATAACATTTCCAAGCGTAACGCCACAAAGTCCATACAAGGCACTTTTCTTTGACGTATGGCAATGACTATAAATGTTTACACTTGTTGCTGTAATGGGCACCTAAACTTGGGCACAATTTCCTGCCTGAAGAGTGTTATTTGTGTCGTCCTGACATGTGCAACTTTAGGTACACCGAAAACCCACCAACAAGTGAACTATATTTTGTCTGTTTGGTAGAATATTATGCTCTGATCTGTCTGCTTTCATAAAATTGCTCTAAATACCCATGCAAAAATAGTCGGAAAACGACTTTCGGCCACATTTTTTTACGATCTACCCCTTGGTGCGTGGGGGCACCACCGCGTCGTGGGGGCACCACCGCGCCTTGGGGGCACCGCAGCGCCGGGGCAACACCAAAATAAAGCAAAAAAAATATGCGCCGCATACCAAGGGCACCACCGCACCGCACCGGTGTACCAAGGGCACCACCGCGCCGGTGTGCCAGGGGCACCATCCCCTGGCACCATCGTGATGGTAGGCGGCACAGTGGGGTGAGGGGAGACACCGGGGCACTGTGCCTCCTTGAATCCAGGAGGGAAAACAATGGTCTGGTGCCGCCATGAAATCACAAGCATTGGTCGCTGAAAAAAACACATCGCGAAATGATGCTAAATTAAAATTGCTAAACTATGCCAACAAATGTCCCTTCATTCCTCCCGTCCCTTGGGCTATGAAGGGCCACCAACGTGCATTTATACCAGAGGCAACAACGTATCGGACTTGAGTGGCCTGAGGGCCCTCTTGGGCTGATACATATATGTTATAAAACCTTTTGATTTTTTTTAGGGCCGTTATCCAGACAAAAACAAAAACAAACAAAAAATTCCGCGCCGCTACGCGGCGCAAATCAAACAGTGTTCGTTATTGTACAGTACAAAAGGGTCTAATATAGACTACACACTGGCGGCTGCAACGTTGGGAGGATATGGTGGCCATTGCTCCACCTTTGACCTTAAATGGGGGGGGGGGGCAACATGTCTTTTGACACCACCTTTTGCTCCAGACATATTTCCTCGTTTTTACCTTGCAAAACATTTTTGTGGCAAAAATGTGGCAGGTTCCAATAGCAAAAATTAGTGTTCCAACCCGCTCAAAACCTCAAATTTTGGCGCCGCTTCTCGGCGCAATAATAGTTTATCGCATGCATAAGATTTACGGCTGGTAAAAAAAGCTTCCAACCCCCTCCCCTCTCTCCCCTGGTCACGAACCTCGACTTCCCTCTTGGTCAATTCTTCATCAGCCGTCTGGGGCCGCCCTTGACTGAACACATAATATATTAATATATGTTAGCACCATCCGCGGCACTTTAAATGATAGAAAGGGTACGACTGATATTGCAAATATCTATAGCCAACGTTTTCAACTAAAAAAAATGCTGAAATAGGGGCACCCTCAAAATATAGTGGACCAAATAATCCGTTAAGTTTTCAGATTTGGGTATGTGTAGGGGTACCACTGCAACTGATGACCCCCTTGAATATTTGTCTGGATCCGCCCCTGGTGCTGGTTGCCGACTGAAACCGGCAGCCCGCCATCCGGTCAGACAGGTCACGTGACATGTCAGCCGGCCAGTCAAGCAGAGAGACGGTGCTGGTCGGCGCATCCCACCGCCCACGAGGCACTCCGCACCCGGGAACGTTGGGCGACATGCGATACAAAAATGACGATAAATTCCAAAGACGCAGGAAGGTGCAGTCAAATTAGCATTGGTTCGATACAAAATTGTCCATGTCAACTAAAAATCATGTTTGCAGCGCAGGCACTATAGAGGGCATTTTAGTATCGGCACTTGGAAAAATGAAATATGACAAAATCCGTGGTCATTTTTGACACCTCTCATAAAATGGCTAATAACTAATGCTAAATGCATTCTTGGAAAGGCTAACATGAATTTTTACATAGAGCATGACTCACTTCTTATGAACGAACACATAATAACTCGTTCAGAATTGTATTTTGTATATTATTACACTTTGAGCTTTGAACAAAACATACAGCACATGATGCCGGTTCCGCTTCTCCGTTCAAAGTTCCGTGTTCAAGCTCATCTATACGACGAAGCACGATTCATGCTGTCGGACATGTATTGTCATTTTCGGATTCCATGGACAATTTTGTGTCTAACTACAACCATTCTTTGCATCGAGTAGAAAGTCACACAAATACATTTTGTCGCGCTAAATACCGCTGCCCGCCCATTGTGTGGAGGTAGTAGCGTAGCAAAGGTCAAAAGTCCCGTCACTCAAACACTCAGCATTCATGTCCGTGACCTTTTGTAGGCCATCAAATGCCTATGAAATATTCGTCCCACAAACCTTACTGTTATAACTTTCGTCGGGAAATGTACGATGTTGGATGATAATGCTGTTGAAGCCGTACTTGGTCATAATGAAGATGTTGGGATGTGCAGAGCAGGGGCGGCGGATTGCGGGGGGGGGCAGGGAACCCAAAAGCCCCCAGTCAAAAATCCTGGGGGAAAAAGGGTTATTTCACCCCCAGATTTTAGCCGGCTCATTATCTCGCGTTTTCAGCTGTGTGACGTATTCTTTCTCGATTTCGTCTTAACCAATCATAGACCTTATACAATTATTTTCTCGTGTGCTCTGGTGATGAATAAACATCCATTTATAATGATCAGTGAATCACTGTCCAGATGTGTCATCAATTTTTATAACTAGGTGATTATTGCCTGCTTTACTTAGCGAAAATCGACATTAACCAGCGGCAGAGTATGCACTATTCAATGTCTGTCGCAAACAAAGCTGAAATTTGTCATCTACATGTCATCTACAGGTGTAACATATTCGGGGGTGGGGGCGCAGTTCACCCCTGGCAAAAAGAAGGGTAAAACCATCATTTTGCCCCTCGATCTGGCGGGCCTTAGAATGGTAAAAGTAATGGCAGAATTTGTCGATGTAAAATGAAGTATTCGGCCAGCTTTGGGTATTAAGTATCAATAAAATCACAGCGCAAAAAAATACGCCTGCGGTGCAAAATAAATAAGTGGGCACAATACTGAACACCCATATTGCAATATATGTATAGCAAATAGTACAATTTACACATCTTTCTTGTCTTTCATCACGAACTTGTATGTCGACACACTTCTCCGCTCTACAGCACATTTTAGTTTTAGAATGAACTCTGTAAATTGCCCCACAGCCCCGGCCTTTCCACCCTAATCCCGCGGACCGCCGCAAGAGAGGCAGGGACGGCAGCTGACGCCAAATCTAGAGTTTTTGATAAATGTAATCCGAATGTTTTATTGGGATGCATTTCCGAGATCAGCACTCAAACTAAGCTAAGCTTGTTGCGCCATGCGCGTTACCCCACCATCCGATCGCGCAATTGCAATAATTGGCAGAATTTAGTGGCGAAGTTTATCGTCCCAAATACTGAGGACGGTCCCCCGGCTCGCTGGCTCTTGGGCAAACATATAATTTTGGTCTTCTATGAAATCATAAGAGGGAGCCCTTTCGAAAGAAAACAATAGCGGGACAATAGGTAAGGGCCCTATCAGGGATGGCAAAGGCCCCCCAAAACCGACATATGCCAATAAGGCATAGGAAGGGCCTGAAAGAAAACAAGCCACTTTCATAATGTGATTTTTTACTGAGATAGCAGTTTGGAAGACCATGTCGAGAAATCACTTACATCATACCATAGGCGTAGGAACAAAGGGAGGGCGGGGGGGGGGGGGGGCGGAACTCATTTTGCCCCTCATTTTCTCCCCATTTTTTCTTCTAAAATATTGTATTTTGCTTGTTGAGAAGAAGAAAAAATACAAAAGAGCCCCGTCGAGAATAGACCAAATCTGCAAAGAAATGTTCCATAAGGGGTTGGGTTTCTCCCAGCGAGATCAAAATTTGACTGCCCACTCCCCCCCCCCCCCACACACACACACTTTTCGTGACGTTCCTACTTCCCTGCAGCATACTCTGTTTGGTTGTAAAGTTTCTCCTGCCGAATATAATTGACGTTTTGTCCTGTCATTCAGCGCTGTGTCGAAAAATTCAGCGCTATGTCAAATAGCTTCATAGGGAAGCATGTGTTAAAAGCAGGGTTACTGGACCAGGGAACGAACACTTCCCCACGGACAATATTATGCTAGTTGTGTAAGCAACGATGAGAACATCATTGCATTTGTACATATTAACTTTATGCATAATTATTTTATCATAAGTTCGAACTTTTACAGTTCAATTATTTTATTCTTTCGAAGCACACAAAGTCATATCAATATGCACCACTTTCGAAATTTGCTCCACTTCTCGCAATCTATACTAAATGTGCGAGTCTGTGTTTATGAAATGTAATTATGTAGTTGTAAATATTATATGTAATTGATGCCTAAACAGCTGTGCCAAATTTGGCGGCGCTGTGCGCCGCCGTTTTTCCGCTATTCTTGAAACACGTCGGGGGGGGGGGGGCAAAATGGCCTCCCTCCACACCAGACTGTTTATTAATTCCCTTTTTTTGAAGGATTCAATCACGATTCATTTAGGAATTTCAATGATTCAGTCACCGTTTGATTCATGGATATCCATTTTGAGAAATGATTCTTTCCAATTCAAAAAATCAAAACATTTGTATCACATCACGTTAGACTTACCATTGAAATAGCATTACACCGTCTTTTTTATTCGATCAGCCTTGTTTCTATGCGGGTTTTGATTCAATCATGATTCATGAATAAATAAAAATGTGGTGAATCGATTCTTCTTTGATTCAAGAAACTTTATTGAACGATTCCAATCGAGTCAATCGGAGTCGAATCAATAACCAGTCTGCTCCACACCAAGGTGAGGGTTAACTCGCGCTTGACCGGGGGGAGGGGGGATAAATATTGCCCCCGTCTCCCTGTCGAATATTCGCCATAACTTAAACATCGTTCAAGATATCAAACGAAGACTATCAGTACCTTCTTCTATCTTCTACATCAATTCTACGTCGGCTCAGAAAAATGCAAGCTATTTCGTCAATATGTTTAAAAGATATACACCATATTGTGACGTCACTTTACGCGAAATTAGCGATAAAATCACCAAAACGTTAAGCAGCTGTAAAATAATGACATTTAAGATACACTCAAACCCAAATAACTTAAAGATAGGAAATTGAACGTTCTATGAAACTGCTATCTCGTAATTTTGAAATCTTTGGTTTTTGGCGCCAATTTTGTTCTTCAATTGTATTATTATTTTTGTTTTGTTTTGGGGGGGACAACTTTTTAGTATCTTTTACAAATATAAAAGACGAAATATATGTGAAAGAATCGTGTTCCAGCAATATACAAAACAAATTTCAAATAGATATCACCTTTTTTGACTGACTTATGGCTCCCTTAGGTAACCCATGACGTCAGATTGTGAAATTGCCTTTTTTGGCTTTTATGGTCCAGATAAAGAAGAATAAATGCAATCACTGTATGTCTGAGACAAAACTGGTCTAGAAACATGCCTTTGTATTTGTATTTATCAATTTCACCTTTTGTACCTAAGTGATCTGAACCTGACCTAAGCTTGAAACGAACTTTACTTAAATGAGGGCAGATAGTAAAATGACCAGCACTATCGAATGCAACGTGTAAAATAGCCCATAAAACATGTATTGCATGGTTTTCGGAAATTGTCTGCTATATTGACATTTTGTGACCTGACTTTCACTTAAGCCTTTGCCAACAATCTCATTTTAATTCATGCAGGATGTGTATTATACCTTTGGGAGGACTTTGGGTGATCATGGTCGCAATCAAAGGCTTTGGATGGAAGGTATGGTCCATAAACTCAAATTCTCCATTTTGACCTTTGACCCCACCTTGACCTGATATGTGACCTCAATTCGAAAATTTCTAGTATGTTTTAGATGTCTCATTGAGAGATTTTGCATGCCGCGTTGCGCGTCTCGTTGCAATCATTGGTTCCGGAGATAACGAGGGGGGCAATTTTTGCCCCCGGTGCTGTGACCCCGATCAAGCGCGGGTTAAGGCACCTATACCGAACCAACATCAGCGATTGAAGTGGGAGCAATCGCTCAAAAGTAGGGGTGCAGTTAATATTGTTGGCTCCCCCGACCTAAAATGTGAGACCCTGGCCTACCCCCTCCTTCGGTTCTTAGGTATACTTATGGTCCATGGCATTGCAGGGTTATTAATTCATCGTTACTCCCCCAGCTTTAAGGCATGCATCTCCACTGGTGTTATTTGAGGTCAGTGATCTCGGTTGACCTCTGAAAAGGTCAATCGAGGTCACAATCTCGAGGGAAACCACAGCTGTCACCTGGAAACACCTGCGCATATGCTCCTGAACAACAAACACTATGAAACTGCACAAGTTACAACGATCAATACTACGGACGCCAGTTGCGCCTGACATAATCTTGATAAGCAGGTCAAAGGTCACGGGTTATGTGACCTACAACTTAAAATTTTAAGAATATGTGTCAAATTGTTCAACAGAAGGGTACTGTAAGTTTCATCGCAATCGGTTGATATTTACGCGAGTTATTCCAGAAAACCGAGGGGTGGCATCAACGCCCCTGCACTGGTTAACCCTCGCCCGGGTAGGGCAAAATCACTACGTGTTCGGGTAGGGGGGGGGGGGCATTACGACCCCCCTTAGCGGTTCGCCCTTAATTGAGTTAGAGCTTTGCGACAAAGACAAGGGTGTTGCTTGTGACGAGAGAAAGCCGCTGATACTAGATTATAAGATCTTGGGTCATTAGGTGACCTCTGAGGTCATGTCAATTACCCAAAAGTCATCCAAAATTGTAAATGCGTATAAATTGAATTTTATCGAGCTAGAATCGTGAGTGAGCATATCATAATGCTTAATGGGTGCCAAATTCGTAATCAGCGTCACAAAATGTCCTAAAAACTGACAAATTCCAAAAAGGTCATGTCAGGTCATTTGAGGTCAGTGACCTCGGTTGATCTGTGGAAGTGCATGACCCCAGTGGAACGTATAATTATGTAAAATGGATCCCAAATATGAAATCAGTGTCAGAAAATGTCCTAGAAACCGCCGGAAGCCCAAACAAGTCATCTAAGGTCATCGGAGGTCAATGACCTCAGTTGACCCATTAAAAGGTCAAACGAGGTCACAATCTCAGTGGAAACTACAACTGTCACCTGGAGACACCTGTACATATGCTCCTGAACAACAAACACTCGGAAACTGCACAAGTTACAAGCATCGATACTGCGGAACGCCAGTTGCGCCTGACATGACCTTGAGAAACAGGTCATAGGTCACGGGTCATGTGGGTTAGGAATTCAAAATTTTATAGTGTGTGGAAATTTGTAAAAGTAAGGTACTGTAAGTTCCATCAAAATCGGTTGGAAACTACGCGAGTTATTCCAGAAAAACCAAGAGGGGGGGGAGAGTGGCATCCTGCCCCCCTCTACCCGGGCGAGGTTTAAGGCATGCATCTCTACTGGCGGATCCACCTCCACCTCTCCACTCTCCACTCTCCACCTCTCTCCGGGGGGCATCTTTTTGTGGCAAAAGGATACCCCATTTTTTCCTCCGGATTTTGGCCGGTCGCCTTATTTTGGTATTCGAGCTTAAGAAATTCACTTTTCAAATTCACAAATTGCTTTTGTAGATTTTTTTCTCCGATTTTGTTTTGTTGGAAGGGGGGGGGGTCAAAAACACAAAATGTCGCAAATCCCAGATTACCATTTTGAAGAAAAGGTCATCTACTTTCTTTTGACGTTTTGTATTTGCAATTTGCTTTAAAACTCTATTTTATACGACTGTCCAAACATTTATCGTTTTTCCACCGTAAATGGCATGACATGGTGCCATTCAAACTTCATTATTTCCCAAAATGCGTCATTAATTTCATTGGAATTTGATTAAAAGACGATGAATTGATGCAGCATAAGGCTGCATCTGCGTCAAAGTTTGACGTTGACGTCCTTCATAGTTTTCAAGTTATTAACCCTCGCCCTATGGGAGCTTTTTTCACCTTCGCCCTACGGCGGGGGGTCCTAAAAAGACCCCCCCATGTTAACTTCCAAACCAACCGAGTGCGGCCTTGACCGCGGCCGGGGACGGTCGTGTTACCGAGCGGTCCCGCCCCTGGTTACTCGGCTGGCGCGCGGCCGGGCAGCCCGGTCGGGGTGAACCAGTGCTAGTGTAGTGACAAATCCATGCCTGGAGCCTCGAGCAAGGCGAAGACGAAATCTTGCCGCCAAACGAACCTACAAGATTTCTTCGAGGAGTCCACGATGGCGTCGGTGACGGCGAAGCGACCGCACGTAAGCCTCTCCGACGATGCAGCCTCGCCCGACGAAAAGGCAAGTGTTCGAGAGCTGAGGGAGCTGATCAAAGAAGAAGGAAAGAAAAATCGTAAAATGATAGAAGAAACTGTCGAGAAAATGTCATCCCAGCTGAAATCTGAAATGAAAGCCCTCCAAACCTCGTTCGATGAAAAACTGAAGAAACTCTGCTCGCATAGAGGAAGTAGAGAAGCACTTAGAAAAGAAAGAACAGGAGAGTGTAGAGTTACGAGAAACCCTGAAAAGTGCACAGTACCAAGTGGTCACCATGCAGTCTGCAATGGAAGCAAATGAAATCCGAAACCGTCTCAACTGTCTGGTTTTCTCCGGCGCGCCGGTGCGCCGGCCGCCCGGCCACCTCCCGGCCGGGTCAGCGGCAGGGGCGGCGCCAGGCGGCGCCGGGAGGGAGCCGACACCACGGGAGGACATCCAGGACATCGTCATCCGGACAGTGAAGGAAAACCTGGTATTACGCTACCGAGAGAAGAAATCGACCGCGCCCATCGCATGTCTGAGGGTAGACAAATCATCGTTCGGTTCGTCAGATCTGGAGAATCGTCAATTCAAAGTAAGATCTACCAGCAGCGCCTTCAGCAGACTGGTAGGAACGGCAACAAGTTGTTTGTCAATGAGTCGCTGTCTGCGGCGCGGCAGCTTATCTTCAACAGGCTGCTGGAGCTGAAGAAAGCCGGTAAGCTGTACACGGTGTTCACCAGATGGGGCAACATCTTCGCAAAAGAGGCGCAGCATGTGGTGAGCGTTCGTGTAAACGATGATGCCTCCTTGTCAACGTTCACCCGAGGCCTTAAGGAATAAAACTGTTCCAATCCTCTCCTTGAACCCCAACCCATGATCCGCCACTGGTCCCCCGTAGTCCATGCATGTGCCTGAGAACGTCGCTGATTTCCTGTCAACCAGCGCCTCCATGCCGCCGCTGATTTCCCGTCAGCCGGAGCCGCTCCCTCCCTCCCTCCCTCCCTCTTTCTCTGCTTTGTCGGACTTTACCTGCTCGAGTTGGATCCATTCCAACGAGACCGCAGCGTGCTCTCGTGCTCTCGCGGCGTGCTCTCGCGGCGCTGGGGGTGATGGTGGGGGTGATGGTGGGGGTGATGGTGGGGGTGAGGGTGGGGGGTGAGGGTGGGCTGTGAGTTGTCTGTTTTTGGGATATTGTGTTTTCGTTGCTGTTTATATGTTGTACTTTTCGCCTCGCCCTGTCCAATGCAATTTTTACTCGAGACAACCAGATCTAATCGTAATTAGTGAGTCATTTCTTGTATATAGGATATGTTTCTGCTGGTAGAGAATCTCTCGAAGGCTTGTTCGAATGGGAGGGATGCACTGGTGACACTTGTGGCACCTCCTGCTTGCGATGTCTTGGCGGTGGTTCGACTTCAGATACCGTCTCGTAATGGAGAAGTGTTTGTCGTCCTAGAGACTATAACGTACAGCATTCGGAAAGAAAGGCAGCTTAAACGTAGAGAGGAAGATCTTTGGAAGGAAATAAGCAAACTCGAGAATGAACCAAGTCAGTTGGACGATCTGCAGTCAGTTAATAGCTTAAATGAAGCAAACAGAGTATCAGGAGATGAGAAAAAGAAACTGGAAGGTGCCATTATTCGATATATGGTTCGATGGCATGAGCAGGGTGAAAAGCCTACTACGTATTTCTGTAAACTTGAAAAGAGAAATGTTATTTCGAAAACGATTTCATCATTAAAGATAGGGCAGAAGACGGTAACAAGCCAAAAATACATTTTGGATGGATTTTGCGAGCATTTTACTCGTCTTTTCAAGCAAGGCTCCGAACCAAGCTTAGAGCAATCGATCGCATATTTAAGGGAAAACAATTTTAAAAAGCCTTCTAGAACACAGATAGAGAGGCTTTCCAGTCCAGTTGATATTCATGAATTTAGCGCGTCACTTCATAAAATGAATAACAATAAATCACCAGGTTCTGATGGTTTTCCAGCTGAATTTTACAAGTTTTTTTTTTGGAAAAGACTAAAATATTTCTTTATTCGGATGTTCAACGAATGCATGTCAGAAGGCGTCATTTCGACTTCTTAGCCTTTAACGCTAAGGGAGGGTCTAATTTGTCTAGTGCCCCAAAAAAGGTAGGCCTAGAGATCAAATCAAGGGATACAGACCAATAACGTTGTTGAATGTAGCGTACAAAATCATGGCTGGAGCACTAGTGAACCGAATAAGAGAGGTGCTGGTAGACAATCGAACCGGAATGTTCCGTTCTTGCCTTCAATAACAGTCTTCTCCACACTAAAGGTATATTGCATATTGGATGATAAACATGACTACAGAACGAACGACACCGGACCCTGACTCACCGGGCGTGGCCCGTGCGTCACTACTACTCAAAGGTTAATCAAAGCCGCGGCTAAAACGCGGACATCACACCTCCCCCCGGGTAGGTTTTCAGTTTCGGGTCGACCTGCAGTCTCTCCCGGGCCTGCCGCTGACGGATGCCCCGTCGCGGTGTCGCTGCCTGCTGCTCGTCTGCGAACCGCACCTTCTTCCGAGCGGGTCGGACAGGAGCCGGCCTCACGTCCTTGCGCCCAGAGACGTGGTCACCTTGCGTCGCGGTGATGGGATGGTACGGGCGAATGAACCTCCGGTTGCGCCACAGGATGCGGCCGCTGGGCAACTTGACGAGGTAGTCCCTGTGGCGCCCGATGGCCACCACCTGGCCGACTTGTCCCACAGGCCAGTGGTCGGGTCCTGCATGCTGACGTGCGTTCCGATACGCAGCGGGTGCAGCGGCTTGGCTCCTTCGTTGTAGGCCTCCTCCGCCGCTCTCTTCACATCCTCCCCCTTTCGGCCGCAGTCCTCCGCAGCCCTCTGCCAGGCTTTGTCGAAGGCGCGGTGATGCATGGGGACTGCCGACCGAACTGGATGCCCGTAAAGGATTTGGGCGGGAGAGCGCCTGTCCGCCCGGGGTGTGTTCCGGATCTCCAGGATGCCTCGGGCGAACTCGTCGCAGTCCGTGTCTACGGTTACAGACGTTTTCTGCAGGAGACGTTTGACCAGCTTGACTGCGGATTCGGCGTGGCCATTCGACTGTGGGTAGTGCGGACTTGATAGTACGTGACTGACCCCCCAGCGCTTGAGGAAGTCCCTGGTGTTGTGCGCCGAGAACTGTGGACCTCCGTCGCTCCGCAGAACGTTTGGTACGCCTGTGGAGGAGAAGATCTCGCGCAGAGAGCAGACGAGGGTCCGTGATGTCGCTTCTCTCTTGCAGGAGACGACGATGGGCCAACCGGAGAGTCTGTCAGCGTACACGAGGAATGTCTTCCCTGCGTGGTGGAAGAAGTCTGCCGACACAGACTGGAATACCCTCGTCGGCTGGTGGTCGGTCAGGAGCGGCTCCTTTTGCAGACTAGGCAGCCTCTCGTGGCAGTGACGGCATGACGTCACGAGATTGTGGATGTCTTGGTCGATGTTGGGCCAGTACACCGACTGTCTGGCGCGCCGCTTCGTCCGGTCGACTCCTTGGTGACTGTCATGCAGGCGCTCTAGCACTTCACGTCGGAGGCTGTGCGGGATGACGAGCCGTGCTCCACAGACCAGGAGGCTGTCGTCCATGGACAAGCGCTCGCGGACGTTCCAGTAGGGACGAATCAGACTGGGGAGCTCCGCCTTGTGTTCGGGGAAACCGTGCAGAACTGTCTCGGCCACCCTCTGATATGTCGCGTTAATTCTGGCGGCCTCCTTTATCTTGTCGAGGAGAGCATCCTGGAACGGTGGACTTCCCGCTTCGTCGTCGCCGCCGTCCGCGATCCATGCCAAGAGGACGCTCTGCGTCTGATGCGACACATCGTGCTCTGCTTCCTCGTCTTTGGGGCTCGGGTGATCAACCGGAGCTCTTGACAGTGCGTCTGGGAGATGATGCGTCTTGCCAGCTTTCCAGACGGCTGTGAAGGTGTAGGTCATGAGCTTTTCTCGCAGTCGCTGGAGTCTTGGGTTTTCAATCTCCGCCAGAGACTTGGTGTTCAGGATGGAAACCAGGGGTTTGTGGTCGGTGATGAGGCTGAACTCTGGCATTCCAGCCTGATAGATGTGGCACTTGCGCACGGCCCAGGTCACCGCCAGCATCTCGAGCTCCACGACAGCATAGCGTGACTCGACATCTGTCAAGAATCTGGAGCCGCACTGCACCAGCTTCCATTCCTGACCGTGGCGCTGCAGCAGCGCGTAGCCAAGACCTTGGAGGCGTGATGCGTCTGTGTGGACTGCGGTTGGCAGTGACGGGTCGAAGTAGGCCAGTACTGGAGGGGTGACGAGCGTTGCCTTGACGGCCTCGAACACTGCCTGGTGCACCGACGTCCATGTCCACTGGTTCCGGGGTCTCAGCAGGTCTCGCAGAGGCTCGGCTGTCCTGGCTGTGTCCGTCGAGAATGCTCCGAGCTGGTTCACCAGTCCCATGAAGCTCCTTTAATCCTTGAGGTTCTCTGGAACGGGGAAATCTGCTATAGCCCGCACCTTACGCTGGTCTGCCGTGTGGTCGTCAGGACTGAAGACGTAGCCGCAGAAATCCAGCGTCTCGGCAGCGAACGTCACCTTCGCCGGGTTCAGGGTGATGCCGTGGCTGTCGCACCGCTGAAGGATCTGGGTGACGTGCTGGAGGTGGGTCGAGTAGTTGTCATCGTAGGCCAAGATGTCGTCGACTACCTTGCCCGTATTCGGCAGGCCTGCCAGCGCTGTGTCTCCACGCCGTCCGTACTCGTCTCCGGACGTGCAGAGGCCCATGACAGCACACCTGAACTTAAAGCGTCCCCAGGGTGTTATAAAACACGTCAGATCCTGGTCTTCCGCTGCGATCGGGATCTGGAAGTATCCAGACTTCGCATCCAGCTTCGTGAAGAACCGGCTACCTTGCTCTATCCCAGTGACGACATCGTGAGGCGTGGTGACTGGGTGCGCTCCACGTCGAACGTAGAGGTTAAGTCTTGTCAGGTCAACGCACATGTGCACGGAGGTCTTGCCGTCACTGCGGTCTGTAGGCGGCTTTGGTACTGGGACCATCGGGTGACACCACTCAGTTGGGTGTGCCACAGGCGTGATGATCTCTTGTGCGATCAGCTCGTCCAGCTGACGCTTGATGTCATCTCTCCATGCGTGTGGGATGTGTCTGGCGGCTGTTGCATAGCTCGATCCGCATCGGACCGCCTGACATCTCCCTCAGTGGTGGCTGGGTGCTGAACACTCTAGGGAATGCCTTCTTCAGAGCGTCCAGGTGGAGGTCCTTCTAGGCTGGCGTCGGGTCCCCTTCGTCTGGGTTCCATCTAGGAAGAGATGGGCTGACATCCGCCGCTTCAAAGGCCTGAGCCGTCACGGGTGCAGCAGCCATCTCTTCAGCAGCAGTCTGTTGCGTCGTTGCGTCGGCGACACCGTATATCTGTCTGGGGAATTCCGGCGAGATGATACTCATGGCGATGGAGTCGTACCATGACAAGAGGGCCGCGTCCAGACCCATCACAACTGTCACGGTGGTGGACGTCTGGCGTCGGCCCATGGTCAGCTTGCACTGGAACGTGCCGGCACATTCCAGCTGGTGTCCCCCAGCGGCCAGGAGTCTGTCGGCCGGCTGTGTCAGCTGTGCTGTATCGACGCCGATCTGCTCTGCTTCTTTGCTGTCGATGACGGAGACCTCGGCACCAGTGCCTGGTGTCCAGAGCAGCGATCCCTGACCTCTCTGATGACATACCAGAAGGGAAACCTGCGGCGTCTTCTTCGCGGACACCCATTGGATGCGCACGTCGTTCACGTGGAGGTTCTCGGGCGTCTGTCTTCCTCCTGAGTCTGACGGCGTGGGGTTCCGCCTGGTCCTCTTGCAGACTGATGTGTAGTGTCCTTTGATGCCACACGCGCTGCACGTGGTGTTTCGGGCAGGACAGGAGGCCAGCTGCTCATTGGAGTGCCATTGTCCAGCACAGTAGCCGCATCGCTTATCGCGGCTTGGCGACCGGTTGTCCCATCTGTAGCCGTATTCTCGTCTTTCCCGGCTGAATCGTCTTCCACGATCGTCTTGGCTGTCCCGTCTGGGTCGGCTGTCTCTGGCGTCTTGGCTGTCCCAGCCGCCTCTGCCGTCCCGGCCCCGACCACGCCGGTAGGCGGACACGGGGCGGGCGTGGCTCCCACGGAGCGCTTCGCCTTTGTGCAGTGCGTTCTCTCTCGCTCGACAGATGTCGATCACCTTCTGTAGAGTCAGCGACGGCTCGGCGAGAAGGAGTCTCACCGTTTCTTCACAACGGATGCCTGTTACGATTCTGTCTGAGTCTGTCGTCCATACAGTACGCACAGAAATCGCAAAATTCCGCCAGTTCCTTTAACGCCATCAGGTAGTCGTCGAACGGCTCTCCATCCGCTTGCGGTCTCGTGTAGAACTCCTTCCTGTCGAGGATCACGCTCCTTTGGCTCCTGAGGTGGTTTTCCATCTTGTCAAGCAGGTCCTCTACAGGTGTGGCGTCGTATACGTCCAGAGAGTAGCGCACTACTCGCGTCCATTCATCGTCGAGGAGTGCTAGCAGCGCTGCTGGTTGTTCTGGAATAGAGAGTGAATCGAGGCCTGTGAGGAGACGGTAGCATCGGTGCTTCTTCCGCCAGGACGAGAACTCCCTGAGACTAGCCGAGGTGGCTAGCCGCGGTGCTGGGGTGGCTGACGGTGGAAGGCGAGGTCTGCTGGTCGCGGGGACGGCGTCGTCTGCAGACGCCATCACTGGTGTGCCCCGAAATGCCTGGGTCACAAGGTCAGCCATTCACTGTTCACGTTGGTTGGCGACGTCAACTTGGTCTCGCAACAGGTTGGTTAGACTCGCTATGGCAGCGGCAAAGTCGGTTTCAGTCGTCATCCTGTCAAAAGTGAGTGTCAGCTTTCCGACCGCGCCATGCTCCGTTCTTGCCTTCAATAACAGTCTTCTCCACACTAAAGATATATTGCATCTTGGATGATAAACATGACTACAGAACTAACGACACCGGACCCTGACTCACCGGGCGTGGCCCGTGCGTCACTACTACTCAAAGGTTAATCAAAGCCGCGGCTAAAACGCGGACATCACAAGGAACAAACAGCTTTTCTCAGCCGGAGATTAATTGGTGACAATACAAGATTGGTGTACGATATGATACAACACCTGAATATACAAAATAAAAGGGATTCTGAAAGGGGGAAATTCTAGCGATAGATTTTGAGTCAGCCTTTGATTCTATGAGCTGGAAATTTGCGAGCTTACATGCACGAGCCCGCCCAGACTGGTTATTGATTCAACTTGTTTGGAACGACTTAATCATGATTCATTTTCGAATCTCAATGATTCAATCACCGTTCGATTCACGGATAAAATTTTGAGAATTGATTCTTTCCGATTCAAAGAATCAAATCAAATATTTCAATCGATTCACGTTTGATTCAACATTTAACTATATGTGGTGAATTTATGTCAAATGAATAGAAATGGAAACATACATATATATGAACATTAAAACATTGTTACAGCAATACTATTTCAGTATAAATGAATGTAGCCACTGGGACTGCATGTATTTGCACAATTTAACAGTGTACTTAAATTGTAAAGAATCGTTAAATATTTTGATTCAATCAGCTTTGATTTGATGCGGGGTTTGATTCAATCACGACTCATGAATCAAAAGATCTGGTGGTGAATCAATTATTGTTTGATTTAAGGAATTTTGATTGAACGATTCCAATCGATTCAATCAGTGTTGAATCAATAACCAGTCTGGCACGAGGCTTTCCGTTTGAAGCGATAGAATGGTTTAAACTGCTGCATAGACGCTCCTTTGCAAGAGTTACATACAATGGGCACATGCCAAGGGAGATATTTCTCGAGAGATCGTGTAGGCAAGGAGACCTAGTTCGTTGTTGTTTGTTTATATTAGCTCTTGATCATCTATTGAGTAAAGTAAAAACTGACGGCGATATAAAAGGAATGTCT
>JAXIVJ010002403.1:0-110576 GCA_036785665.1 Chirona hameri
GACGTCAGAAGCGACCTTTGGCCTGAGTATAACACGGCTCTCTGGCCGGCAGTGAGGGAGGTAAGCCAGTTCGAAGCTGGACCGAGTCGCGCTAACATCTCGTCTCTTTGTTGCCTCCGCTACTTGGACACTCTACTTTTGGCGATACAGTAACCATTGTTTACGTGGCACTCTGCCTGTGACCTGACTCTCTGTTGGCTAAGTGAACCGGAGTTGGCCTCTGTGTGTCTACTCTGCGTGTCTACTGCTTCAAATATCACCTCTGCCGTCTACCTCTGATCTTTGCCGAAGCTGGTGGTGTGCAGCTATTGCATCCACCAACAGCCACTGACGAGAGGGGGCCGTTACATTGGTGCCGTGACCCGGATATCCGGTAACATCTAGACGTTCTGCCAACGCGTCTTCATGTTCGGACCCAGCCAGGAGAGTCAGACGCAGCCAGACCAGCTTCTAGTGACCATCCAGATACCCATCGCACCCGCCGAGAGGACGGAAGAGGACGCAGCTCATCCGAATCTGAGCCAGTACCACGCCGCTCACCACGTCAACCCGAACGGTCAGTGCGAGTGCTGGAACGCCGTCATCCCCGCCATCAGTCTTCTAGAAACTACCTCATCAGCTTTCTCCCGGACCTGCCCAAACCACAAGGCTTATTTTTCCAGAAGATCTAACTTGACGGAACAGCACAACTGCGTCTGTCACTTTCAGCCTGACGCTCATCGCTGCACCGACTGCGGCTACTGCCATACCTGCGGGTGTGACCTGATCACCACTTCAACTGCGCAGTTCCACCGCTGCACCTGCACCTACTGCCTGGGACGCTGCTGCGGACTCAGTGTCCTGGCAAACCGCCAGCCTGAAGCAACGTTAAAAAAACACCAGTACCTGCGCGCCAGACAAGCAGAGAACCGCTGTGCCGTGGGAACATCGCCTAACCAGGTTGGTAAACCCCCGCGGTTTACACAAGAGGACTGGTGCAACGTCCACCAGCTAGAGGATCAGTGCACACTACTCCGTGTAGCTGGCCGCCTCACCACCAACCTCGACA
Source organism: Chirona hameri (assembly GCA_036785665.1). Classification (NCBI taxonomy): domain Eukaryota; kingdom Metazoa; phylum Arthropoda; class Thecostraca; order Balanomorpha; family Balanidae; genus Chirona; species Chirona hameri. The sequence goes on from JAXIVJ010002403.1 coordinate 1,049, forward strand.
AGGGCGCAGCTCCATCAAACAGACGCTGGCCGAGCTCAAGCCCAACGATTACCTGTGCGACGGTACAACCTCGCCGCGGTGTCAGTGGAATTGGTTTTACCTATGCGCAGCGGTACAACGAGTACTACCACACACCCAGCCCGATCAAGCCCGCAGCTGCCAAGCCCGCAGCTGCCAACGAGACACCGCTACTAACTGCACGGAGCCTCGCTGACAAGGCGCGTGCAGAGGAGCACGCAGCGCTGTGCGGCTGCGAGTCACCCGCCGGTTTCGCTAGTTCAGCTCTCGTGCCAAACGAGCCAGACTGGACGCCCACACCTCTGGAAGGGCCCAGCAGCACCGACGCAGCCCAAGCCCTGACCAGCCCCTCGACAACAGCCCAGGACCCCAGCGCCGACGACTGGTGAAAAGGACACTGCAGCAGCTACCTTGGGCCCGACCGACGACAGGTAAGTGCCTCACGCCAGTTCTCCCAGAAATTGCTGAAATACCTAACGATAAAACAATCAAATATAGTCATGGAAAACGCTCAAGCCTTGGCGCAGCATATGACGCATTGTGTCAAAAGTCTCGGCAATAAGTTAGCTTTATCACAAACATTAACGCACAATAAAAAGACTACTTTCGACGGATCAAATGCTGATGCTTTTTCCAAATGGATGCGGGACATGGACGATGTGTGCAGAGCTGTTGACAAAGACGAACAGGAAACCCTGTGGGCCGCCTCCCAACTTCGGAAAGGGACAGCTGCTGACTTTTTCAGAGAGAAAGAGCCCATCTTGCAGACATGGCACCAGTTCAAAGCCATGATGGAGGAGCGCTATTCCCATTTAAACCCGGCAGCTCGCTCCAAACAAAAACTTAGACATGCTATCCAGAACACCAACGAAACTGTAGCAGACTTTGCTGAAAGAATTCGCCTTCTTGGAAACCAGGCTTACGCTGACAGACTGACGGAAAAAGAGGTGCTAGAGACGATCACTAATGCCTTCATAACTGGACTGAGAGACAGACGCCTCCAAGGTAGCATCGCCCGAAAAAATGCCGACGACCTTGACTGACGCATACAAAATTGCCATGAACGAACAACGCATCAGCGAACACGTCTCAATGTTTACCGACAACTCATCCGCCCCTGAACCCATGGACTGCAACGCTATTACGCAAATGATTGATACCATGCAGCAGAAACTGGACTCTGTGACCGACAAACTTGCTGACATTTGCCAGGTACTTGCCACCCAGCAGCAGACGCCTCAACAGTCGTTCCAAGTCCAACCACAGGTGAACCAGCAGTACCAGCAACAACAGCGCCGTTTTCCTCCACAGCAATACCAGCAGCCAACGCCCCGTTTTCCCCAACGGCAGTACCAGCAGAACCGATTCAACCAACGTCCCCCTCAGCATCAGCCCGTACAAACCAGGCCACCGCACGGTACTAACGGGAGTACTTCACAGGAGTACCGCTGGACGATGGACAATCGGCCGATATGTCATTTCTGTGGCATCCCGGGCCATATTCAACGGGCCTGCCGTAAGCGAGCTACAGCAGTTCAGGGTCAGCCTCAGCACATGCAGCAGGAAAACTAGAGGAGCCTCACCCGGGAGAGGATAAAACGCAGACCGCGTATATCCTACAGGTAAGTGAAAACTGCCCATACATTGACATACACATCGGCACACATCAATTCAGAACACTTCTCGACACAGGCGCGCAACTTTCCCTAGTTAGCGAAGAATTTGTGAAATTATGTGACCCTCAGCTGGTCAAACCCACTCAAAACTTGTCAAAAATTACTTTACGCTCCGCTACCGGTCATACACTTGAAGTGTCTGACACAGTTCGAATTCGCATTACTCTTGGAAAAGTTAGAATGTATCATGATTTTGTAGTGGTGAAAGACTTCAAACATGATATGATCCTCGGAATCGATTTCTTGAAAGCTCGCAAAGCCATACTTGATTTTGAAAGACAGACTCTCATTATCGGAAGCTCAGTGTACCCATTGAAAGAAAAACAAGGCGTCCAGACAAAGAAAGAAATAAATCTTGTGAGACTAGCGGATGACGTAGACGTCTTCCCACGTTCAGACGTACAAGTCAAATGCTTCATTTCCAAAAAGAAGCGAGCTGGTGAAAATTTTGTAGTCTCACAACTGCCTTCCTCACCGTGTTTTGAGGACGAGCCAGGCATTTTGATGCCCAATGCTCTGGTCAAGCTATCCAAAAACAAACATATTCCTTGGGCTATTGTCAATGATACTGGCCGTTTCGTTCATTTCAAAAAAGGTCAAGTATTAGGAACAGCCACAAAGTACCGAGATGAAGAGCAGAGCTCAAACATCTCACCTGTAACTGCCTAAGAAAACAACCAAGGAGAACCAAGTCCATCAGACATCCTTTCAACGTTCAACTTGGCTCATATTCCCATTGAACGGCGTGAAGTACTGATTAAACTTTTGAAACCAAACCTAGACATTTTTGTGCAAAATGACGATGAATTGACTTCTACGAATATCACTGAGATGAGAATTAACACGCAAAATCATCCCCCGTCTTATCAACCCCCTAGACGACCCCCTTTAGCATACCGACCCATTTTAGAAGAACAAGTTCGAGAAATGCTAAATGCTAACGTAATTCGACGAAGCAATTCACCCTGGATGTCTCCGGTACTTTTAGTTCCAAAGAAAGATGGCTCTATGAGATTGTGTGTAGATTTTAGAAAAGTCAATGCCATTACAGTACGTCCTGCAGCCAGTATACCGTCAGCAGAAGACATCTTTTACGCGTTAGGAAAATCAAAGTTTCGAACTAGTTTAGATATGAAGCAAGGTTTTTGGCAAATTCCAATCAAAGAAGAAGACAAAGAGAAGACTGCTTTTGGCACAGATGCAGGTGTATTCGAGTTCAACAAGATGCCATTTGGAATGGCCGGATCTCCGGCTGTATTCCAAAATTGCATGAATGCAGTTTTGGGTGATATTCGCCATTTCGCACTTGCCTTTGTAGACGACATTATAGTGTTCAGTGAAACGTTTGAAGACCATATCAGGCACCTCGGAGAAGTGTTTGATAGACTGCGCAAAGCCAATCTCAAACTCAAAATTTCGAAATGTGATTTCATCAACAAAGAGCTTAATTACCTCGGCCACATTATCTCAGACAGAGGAATCTCGGTCGATTCCGAAAAAGTCTCAGTAATGAAAAATCTCCAGCCACCAGAAAATATTCGCGAAGTCCGCAGTTTATTGGGTATGACTTCATACTACAGGAAATATGTTCCGAATTTCAGCAAAATCGCAAAGCCACTCACAGCCCTCACCCGCAAAAACGCTAGATTTAGATAGTCAGATGAAGCGCAGAGCGCATTCGAGTTCCTCAAGAATGCACTACTTCAAGCACCCATTTTGGCCTTTCCAGACATTTCGAAACCATTCAAGTTATATACTGATGCATCACAGTATGCAATGGGTGCTGTCTTGATGCAAGAACACGACGGTCACAATCGTGTTATTCAGTATGTGTCTCATCAGTTTTCAGAACAAAAACAGAAATGGCCTACTATCGAACGCGAGGCGTTCGCTATTGTTTACAGTTTAGAAAAACTTAGACCCATCCTAGTTGGCACAGATATTACTGTTTATACGGATCACAAGCCCTTGAAACATCTATTTACCAGTGAAATGAAAAATCCTCGTATCCAACGATGGGCCATTATTCTTGGTGAATATGCATGCAAAATTGAATACATTTCAGGTCCCAAAAACGTAGCTGCTGACATGCTTTCCCGTTTACACAACACGACCCTCGCTGGAAATCTGAATGACAATGAACATTTAGACTGGCAAGGAGAAACGGCAGACATCAACATGACTTCAGATGTTCATGTTGTTGACAACGCTGTCAAAATGCCGATTGAGCCCGATGAATCAGAACCGAAAACACTAGACTATCACAATTTTGATCAAAACGTACTAAGACAAGCTCAGCTTGCAGATGACGAACTGAAAACTATTATTTCGGAACTACAGGCCCAAGACCCAAATCCTCAGTTGTTGTCAAAATACTGTTTCGAAGATGATCTTTTGTATCATGTTGAAAAAGGTACAAAAACCAGACCACAAACTCGCATGCAACTCGTTATCCCACCAAGCTATCGGAAAATCGTTCTTGAAGGAGCACATGATGGTTACTTAGGAGGTCATTTAGGCATAGAGAAAACAACTGACAAAATCCTGAAATCATACTATTGGCCTAATCTTCTAAAAGACACAATACAGTACGTTCAGTCCTGTGAAACGTGTCAGCGAAAGAAACTGAGCAAAGAGAGACGTCCTATGCAGGACATGCCGATGCCTACCGCACCCATGGAAATCGTAGGCATTGACACATGTGGCCCATTTCCAGTCACAGATGAAGGAAACAAATATGTCTGCACTATAGTTGATCATTTCAGCGGATGGCCCGAGGCATACGCTATCCCAGATAAATCTGCCAACACCATGGCACAGCTTCTCCTGAGTGAATTCATCCCTCGCCATGGATGTCCCCGGCTCATTATTAGCGACCAGGGAACAGAATATTGCAATGCACTATTAGATCTGGTGAACAAAGAGTTAGGAATTTCAAGGATTCGGACATCAAGCTATCATCCTCAATCAAACGGTAAAACAGAACGCTTTCACCATTGCATGAACGAGATGATACAAAAACAAATCAGTGAAGATCAGACCAAGTGGGATCAGATCTTACAACCATGTTTAGGTGCTTATCGCATGAGTAAGAATGAGTCAACAAAATACTCTCTCTACTTTGTTATGTATGGACGCGACCCCGTGCTACCTGTAGACACGCTACTTCAGCCCCGTCTTCGCTACTCTGGGGAAGATTACGTGCCTGTCATGTTTGAACACCTGCACAACGCATACAGTCATGTCGCAAACAACATACAACAGACCAGGGACCACAACAAATCACTCATTCAGAAATCAGCAACTACGTCCAATTTCAAGCCTGGTGACTTGATTTTCTATTTCGACCCTTCAGTACAACCAGGTAACTCTACTAAACTTACACTTTATTGGAAAAACTACTTCCGTATTGTATCTAAATTGGGAGAAGAAAATTACTGCATCAAAAACATGCGAACAGGGAAAACAAAAATAGTGCACTCAGAAAGTCTTCGCCATCGGGATTCAAACGACGCGTGGGACAGGACATACGATTCGGTTCGTAACCCTGTACAGGTAAGTATCAGGCCAGAAGATCGGCCCATCCGTCAACAGCCGCTGCGAGCTACACGACTGCCTTTCAGTGACCAGGTATGGTATACCACTGGAGGACAGTCACAGCCAGCTCAGACGATGCAGCCGACGGACAACTACCTACTGCCGTCATCTAATTCTGGAGTTCAGCAGATGAGAGGAGCTTCTGTAGAAGAAGTGGAAACAGAAGCAGAAAGAATGCAAAAAGCAGCAGAACATACAAGTCCGCTACAGCCTTCACCAGCAACCGCCAGCCCCGCAGTCTTCTCGCCACATTCACCGGAAGGTGGCGAGCACGGCCAGCTGACACCGCTGTCACAGAGGAGCACAGCACCAACGTCGGTGCCACAAAGGAGATACTTCCTCAGGTCGCAAGGTCCCCTGCCTGACCCTGCTGACACTAACGCTCCTCTCGAAGGTTATAGGTACGCAAACGCCAGGCAAAGGTACGTACCAAAAAGGCAAAATGACTCATCTGATGAGCGGACTAACGACAATGACAAGAGACCAAGGATCCAGTATGACTCAGACTGCTTGTCTAACGGGACAGCAGCCCCAAATGTCCCCCTTATCCAGCAAACATTTGGAAATGCAGCATTGGCTAACTTTGACGATCTGCTCGACTGGTACCCAAAAGTCTGTGCGTTATTGATTTGTGTGAAGCTTCTGTTTCCAGACCTTGACTAATGCGTATTTCTGTCATTACAGGCGATGACCATGCGGCTCCCGACGATCGCACTCTTTGGCTGGCTCGCCCTGATGCTCCATGCATCATCGGAACCTACCCCAACTGACCCCGGGCATCTCTTCATCCCCGTCGGTAAAATATACCCAAGCTATAGCTCATGGGCAGTTACCATCACCACTAACATGATCCCATATCGCGCGCAAATTACCCTGTTGGCTCAATCAACCAAGCGACTGAATAATATATCCCAATTGATCAAGTCCCAACTAGCAGCTAACAGAACAAACGGTTCTAATGACAGGCGTCGGACAATGCTGAAAGTTTCGCTGCAGCAATTAGACTCGGCCGTCAGCCAACTGCGACGCGAGGGCTCCGATGTCTCCCATACCTTCAGCGACATCCTGTACCCCCCATCATAACAAGGCCCCTCGCAATCTGGACCCGAGACCCTGCCCCTCAGGCGGAAGCGAGGTTTAATTAATGGCATTGTAAACGTCATGTCATCCCTGTTTGGCACAGCAACTGAAAGCGAGATTAAGCATCTCACGAATAACTTAAAACTTGTCAACGAAAAGGACATTGCTATCGCTCATAAATTCAATGGTACCCTTCAGGTTCTGAACGCTACGCGTGTCTCTACCAACAAAAATCGTCTTGCCCTCCGCTCTCTTACAAAAGCTGTAAACTCTATGACTAAGGCATTCCATGATTTAACTGAGACAGTCCGCGAGAACAACGCGGATATTGATACATCACTATATGTCTCTGAGGTAACCGCCAATGTTCTCAGGGTAACACAGAGCATTCAACGCCTCTATTCAGAACTTAACATGTTGTCGCACAAACTTGCCCTAGCCCAAGCCGGCATACTTCACAAAGGGCTCATCCCTCGAGTGGAGTTTGTACGCATCCTCCGCAGAATCAACAAAAACTTGCCGACTAACTTCGCTTTGCCATTTGATACCCAGCAAACTGCCGAATACGTCAGATTGGTCAAAACCAAACTGATTGAAGGTAAAGATGCGTATCACGTTTTGTTCTACGTGCCCCTACTTCATACGCTTCATGCCTTTGATATGTATCGCTTCTTCCCTTACCAAGTACCTATGCATCATCATAATGTCTCTTTAAGTTACTATCCCAACGAGCCCCGATATCACTTGATGTCAGAAAATCGGCAACACTATATCCAGCCCGAACAGTCTGAGATTGAGACCTGCATCCTTGCCCGTCAACCCTTCTGCCCACTACATGAACCTGCCTACTCCACAGCTGGGTCAACGTCCTGTGTCACCGCCCTCTTTCGACGTGACTCCGCCGCTATTCAGTCCCTCTGTTCTCCGCAAATACAGCCTTCAAACGACGCGCCTAAAGCCTACTATCTGACCAAAGGTCAGTGGTTAGTTGTCTCCAGACCTCCATTTCAAATTACTGTCTTTTGTGCCTCTCCACAGAACAGTCAAACGCTATACATCACCAAAGCCGTCGACATTGTGTCCCTCAAAATTGAATGCTCCGCTTCCGGTGATTCCTTCTACCTGCCTCCCTACTACGCCAGTGAGACGCATCTAGAACTCCCTGCTTTCCGGCCTGATGCACTGTATCACAATAACTCCTTGCCAATCTGGCGACCGGAGTGGTCTGATACCTTGCGTAACATCACCACCCGTAATCCACCCGTCTGCCTCGAGTCGAGCTGTCAGAGACTAGTGAGAGACTTGGAGCGAAAACCATAAAACTGTCAGTGATAGGGCGTATTGGGGAGCAGAGATATCCCACGCATCTAGTTGGCCTCGCTCGCTGTCACTGACCTCGATCGCTGTCGGCGTCAGAAGGGCGGTGCCCAGCCACTGTTGCTAAGGACGACGACTAGTTGGAACCGGCTAGCGCCGGTATCTAATGACGTCAGAAGCGACCTTTGGCCTGAGTATAAAACGGCTCTCTGGCCGGCAGTGAGGGAGGTAAGCCAGTTCGAAGCTGGACCGAGTCGCGCTAACATCTCGTCTCTCTGTTGCCTCCGCCACTTGGACACTCTACTTCTGGCGATACAGTAACCATTGTTTACGTGGCACTCTGCCTGTGACCTGACTCTCTGTTGGCTAAGTGAACCGGAGTTGGCCTCTGTGTGTCTACTCTGCGTGTCTACTGCTTCAAATATCACCTCTGCCGTCTACCTCTGATCTTTGCCGAAGCTGGTGGGGTGCAGCCATTTCATCCACCAACAGCCACTGACGAGAGGGGGCCGTTACAGGGCAGCACGTCTCTCCGGTCGACAGCTGCCGCCTCACAGACCGAATGAGTCGCCTCGCTGATCAGAGCACAGCATAACACCGGAGGAGGAGGAGAGCTGATCCGTGCTGATCTGATGCCGTGCTGAGCCGTGCTGATCTGATGCCCTACTTCCACGCCCACGTCTGAAGCAGCTCAGAGATGGCAGCGGCTGCAGCTGCGGAGCCGATACCCCTTGGTTACGATACTCGCCAGGTGTCGTCGGCAGAGGTGGACGGTGCAGCGGCCGGCCAGACGCGCCGCCATTTCTGAGGCCGCCGCTGCTGTCTGAGACACAGTGCCGGGGCCTTCCGCTACTGGCGGCAAGGAAAGATACAATCGAAATCCCACGTAGGTGCTGTCTGAATGAACAGCTTTCGGGAATTGAACGACGAGTCCCTAGTGTATACCTACCTTTCTATTTTTGCCAAAGTAAGACCTTTTTACGTGGACCTAACTTTCGCCCAGTAATCCAGTTAATGAACCCAGTGACGCACGGATGATTCCATTTCGGGGGTCAGAGCCCTAAGAGCGGGCCCCACCCATTTTTTATAGAAAACTTCGCGGATTTCGGTCACTTGTTTGTTTTATTCATTTATTTATTTATTTAGACGTGCCAGCACATCCACTCTCTCGTACATTGTACATGATCTGACACACAGTACTAGTGGCTATTACGTGCCCGTCGCGATGTTACGTGAGGTGATCGGGTAGAAGCGGAGGGTGGAAGAAGGATCAGGATGGTGCAATGCGGCGTGTCAGCCATGTTAGCGCCGCGCACAGCGGACTGCATTAGGGAGGGGAAGGATAAAAGTGGGAGTAAAAAGTGATGTGCAACAGTAAAAGTACATATAAACAACTAATAGAAACACAATGAAGATGCAAGTGATGTTTCGTTCCGTTCGTTCTTCGTTTACTAATCGTTTCTGACTTAGCAAGATCAATGTTATTGCTGTTTTATTTTCAGTCTTATGTGAGCTTCTTCATAGCTCACATAAGCAGCAATTTTGAGCGGGCCCCCTACAGCATAGGATCTGAGACATGATAATTGTCTTGTCAATGTCGTGTAAGGTGACTGCGTGTGCTACCGATGTGCGTATTTTAGGTACGTGTGCTACTGATGTGCGGTACAACTGCCGATAGTTGACGAAATGAAGTCAATGACAACACGCAGTAGTGGTGAACCGATACGGTATTTTCGTAGCAGGTATGTGTGATCAGTTGGCGCGATACACTGCTGATTTTTACAACATACAGCATCGCAACAAATGTGGAGACGGTCTCGCGCATGATTTGGGAAGGCATAAACAACGGATGCAGGGTCTGGTGTTAACCAGTTGCTGAATTGCTGTCTGGAAGCTGCGCACAGGCTTTCTAGAGTTTGGTCAAAATGAGAGAAGCACGGGGAACAGATCGCGTTAAAAAAATTTCAAACGTAATAACTACAGGAGTTTTTTTTTCGGGAGATCTGCTACCCATTGTCTTTGGTGGGGTTTGCTACCCAAAATCATCGGTCCCTAGGTACATCTCTAGTATTGACGATGAAACGTAACATGTGCCAAATAGCGAAGCATTTTATTTAATCAGTGAAGTTGAGTGTTACAATATTATTTGGCTACGCCCACAGATGTTTGAGATGCTTATGCGTGAATTGTAGTGTAAATAGAAACCACGTTTACGCGGGACTTTATATTATCTAGGTATGAAGGAGTCATCTCTTCGGAAATTGAGGCAATTTTAGAAATTTGGCCAAATTATGACGCTTTTTTCCTTTCTAACCTCCCAGATTCATGACCTCTACAGGTTTAAAGTCCCAGCCTTTGGACGTCAAAGTCCCGTATAGAATACGTAAGCTACGTTCGCGAACGGAATAAGAATTAACCCTGGTAACCCTGGAGGCGATGGGGGATGGGTGGCATTTTTTCGCTCCCCCCACTCTCTTTGGTTTTTCCGCCATAATAAAAAAACGCATATAAGTATCGACTTGAAACTTTCAGCAACTTGAAATGAATAGCCAGGTCACGTTTTGGCAAAATGTTGTGTCCCGAACAGGTCAGGTCAGGTCACCAGGTCAGGTCAAATGACATGACCACCAAATAACTTCTAGGTAGCACCACCGGCATAGTGGTTAATCGAGCGACATGAAACTCATGGCACGTCATGAGGTCATAAGAGACTACAATTCGCTTATCTCGGATGTTCTATATCGGTGATTATATCGGTCAAGTTATAATCGTGACCTTTTCAATGTAACTCTTTGGGGAAAAAACTCATATTTATCAGTTTTAAAGGGATAGATTTAGTTCATGTTTGCTCTAGCCACTAGTTTTGGGCCATGTCAGACCACCGAGGTGAACTTTATGGTCAGTAACCTCTGTAAGGTCACCGTGAGGTCAAATTAGTTTTTGATCAATAGCTTTAAACCTAATTAAGATAGAGCAATGGGGTTAACGCCACCTTGCAAGGACCGGGCCCTGTTGTGGCCGGGCCCTCGTCCTGACCGGGCCGCAAGTTTACAACCATGATACGGAATTCGCACCGCCCGCCGGTTTTGAGCGCTGATTGGTCCATACGCTCTGTGGGTGACGTCACAGCCGCGGCGCTTGCACTTTGGGCGCTGATTGGTCAGTACGCTGAACTAGCCGTTAGTCGGGACCGCACGTTACGAGGTTCACTTCATGGGAGCATGAGCGAGTCTACGCACCAGCGCTCGTTGCCTTGGTTACGCTCACGCAAACTACAGTGCCGAGGCCGTTTAAAGTGCATTGTTTACGTTCTTCTGGTTGGGTTCAGGGGTGTAGTTTCCTATTCAGTAGAGGGGCTGCAGCTCCCCAACTTGGCTTCAGTGCCCCCAACTTGGACGAGAAAGTGGTTCAAATCCGGGGAGAAATCTGTATTTTGTGGATTTTGGTGTTACTTTAAGCGATTTTTCTCAGCTCAGCCCCCCCCCCCCACACACACACTTGTCTGGAGATGCTACGCCCCTGGTGTGCTTATGATTTGAGATCTTGTATTTCTTGCGAGTTTGTCTTTCCGGACGCCAGAGGGAAAAACAACTGATAATTTCACCCAGATTCGAATCCACCGGCTTAGTTAGTATCGACGTGACGTGGGGCAACGGAGAAGATACAAGCCACATAACTAACGCTAAAAACCACGCGGAGTTCAACAGGTGGTTGGAAGTGTACAGCGAGCTCACGTCAAGTACACTGAATAGTTTTAAACGCCTGTCAAGTGGCGAGGGGCATCGGAATGAATTCGGCCAGGTACTGGTGTGTCACCACAACGGAAGACACCTTGGGAAACGGAAGACCCAGAGCTTAATACGGAGGTCCGTTTTCCAACCATGCATAACTCTACCGTTAGCATAATGTTTATCATTCATAATAGCAACTGTCGCCATGATGTCCTCTGGTTACATGCGCTGGCGACACTGATGTGGCTTGATGACTGACTGGGGAAGGCAGGAGTAGGATGTCTGGGTCAGGGTAAGGATGGTGAGGAAAGACGACAGTCGCTGACTGATCACAGCTCCTCGATGGCGAGGGCACTGTGATCCGACAGATCCACCGATACTTCGGCGCCTCGATGGCGAGGGTAGCCAAAGCAGACTGGTCGCACCCTTGGTATGAAAAGAGGCCCCGCCCCCCGCGTCTCAATGGTGAGACACGAGAAACGAGTTAAAACCCCCGATATCTCGATGGCGAGACACCGTGGCCGCCTCCCTCACACACCCCAGATGAGGGTGGAAAGTGACAAGATCCCAGGAAATAAGGACGGGGTGCAGTCAGTCACCTTGTGCTTGAAGGTTTGCTGCCCCGATCTCACATCCGTCCGTCACTTCTCGTCACCTCCGTCAACTCACTGCACAACACTTGAGTTCTTCACTCAGGTATATTGTTATCCGTACCAAACACGGTAGTGTAAACTACCGTGACGACAGAGTGAGTCTGGTCCGCGCCAGACCCCGCGAGACAGTGATCCCGACGCATAGCGCGCCGGCCCGACATAACCTCGCCAGTGCCCCGCGGCTCGGGACACCAGCGACCAATCACAGGCACGCACGCCCGCCCTGGCCCAGGTCGGGCCTCGCCCCGGGCGCCACGCGGCCGCTGCAGACGCTACGGCCGCCACGCGGCCCGGCCGGTAACCCGGCGGGCGCCGCTCAGCAGGCGTCGGTGGCACACCGGCGGCACACTGACAGAGCTTAATACGGAGGTCCGTTTTCCAACCATGCATAACTCTACCGGTGGCATAATGTTTATCATTCATAATAGCAACACTTTCCCTAAGGATGCAGGTATGGCTTGGTAAAATCGAAATAAGTCAGTCAGTCAGTCAGCCAGTCAGTCGCTAATACCACCGCTTCGGTGACCAATGAGCGCATGACACACAACCCTCCCATGAACCGTGCGCACCTCGCGGCCGACGGAACTGACGTCACATGACGTCACCATTGGCGAGCGGTGCGAATTCCGTAGCATGGTTGTAAACTTGCGACCGGGCCCCATGCCACGCCTTTGCCATACCAGGCCCCTGCCTCGATCGGGCCCAGGGGGTGTACTCCGCTCCTTCAACATTGGTAAAAAGTGTGACAACCGCAAGCAACTTCCAGCATCTTGGCCGTGTTTATCGGATCTGCTCATAAGCTATATTTGGCTATCAGCTAGTATTGGCCAATCAGTCTTGAGCAAGCTCGACGGTGATTGGTCAGGTTGTGATGACGTGAACCGGGGGAGAATCATTTGTTTACATTTCAACGGGTTCGCCCTATTGGTTCGCTTGCAATGTACGGGCGTGTGTGCGTATGCATTTTTATGCATTTAATTCGTTGTATGAACTGTAAGACAATATTTAAAGGTGTATATGAAAGTTGAAATAATAATTGTATCGGTCGACATAGCAGTATTTTCCAAGAATACCTCATAAGCTTAAAATTTACACCCAAATATGTGCGTTCTTTGCTGAGGACATCTGCGGAAATTGTCGACATAAGAGGCTGTAGGAGTAGGTTAGCTATATTTTGGTATTTTCAAGGACGTAAACCCATAGATTGTGTCACCTTATATAAACAGACTAGAAAATCCATACCAATGTGACTGATATCGGTATTACTTAGGTTTTGAGACACCATTCTGAGTAGTACCAGTGGCGGCGGATCGTATTTTCGGATGGAGGGGCAAGGAAACCCAGGGGCCCCCTCGGCAAAAAGTCCCCCTCCCACGGCCAAAGGCGCAAAAAGGCATCTTGCTATGTCCTGTAACTCATGCCCCCCCCCAAAAAAAAACAAAAAAATGCCACGAAATAGTATCTCCTCGGATTTAGGCCACTATATTTTGCAGGGCCTCTAAATGGTCGCAAAAAACGTCGGACATGTCCATGTTGAAGTCTCAGGCCTTCTGAGGGCCCCTCATGGCATACCGAGGGTCCCCCTCAGGCCGACCGATCAGTCTACACATACAAACTGTAAGAGCCTTCTGTTGGCCTTAGAAGGCCACTCGGGCTGGCTGGGGAAACATCGGGGTCCTGGGCCATTGTTTCGGTCAAAAGGAAAAATCGAACCAACTTCTTGGAGGGTCCCTCTTACAAATGTATGGGGGAGGCAAAATCATATGTTTACCCCCTCCCCCTCCCCAACTTCTTGAGTGGGCGGGCAGCTTCCCCCCCCCCCCCCACGCCCTATCCGCCGCCACTGAGTAGTACCAGACGTTACTGGTCCTGTGCTGTGGACCTGTGGCTTGCACTAATGAACACAAATTGCCAAGTGTCCAGTAATGACTATACAATCAATGATAATAATGTGACATGAGTTACAGGACATATTACAGGACATGCCTTTTTGCGCCGTCGGGGGTGCAGCAACGACTGACATGCCAAAAAAGTTGATCAAGGTCACGATTCAGATCCTGTACCATTTCATAAATTTCCCAAAGATTCAGCTATAAGAAAAGTATAGAGGGCGCTAGGGAGCCGCCCCCCCCCCCCCTGAGCCCGGGTCGCGCCCATGTCGCGCCCGCCAAGCGCGCGTAGGGTGCACATTTTTGTATGTGGCTGAAATCTTGGATCCGCGCCCGGCCCTGACCGAAATCTGGGATCCGCGCCTGTACTATGTCACGAGAAGGAATAACAATGCCAAACAAATACAATATATTTGATGAGACTGTATGCCTCCCTAGGCAATTCATTGCGATACATTCACATTTCCACGCCGGGTAATGGCATCAAAATACACTTATCATCGTTTCGAGCGGCAGTCGGCCGGGGCGGCCGTACCTAATCGTTGAACTTCGCGCACATATATCGATTCCGGGGTCGCGGCTACTAAATTGGTGTTTGTCACCACTTCTTCGGCCGGAGTGTTCTACCTGGTTTATACAGCCTTGATCGGGCCTAAGACCGGGTCCCTACCAGAAACGCGCCCACATCAAGAATCCGCAATAGACCGGACCGGACCCTATTTTAACCGGGTTCTCGTCCCGACCGGGCCCCGTATCACGCATTTGCCAGCACCGGGCCTGACCAAGAACGGGCCCATATCAATAATTTACAAGGACCGGGCCCTGTTGTGACGGGGCCCTCGACCTGACCGAGCCCCATATCACGCCTCTGCCAGCAACGGGCCCCTGCCTCGATCGGATCTGACCAAGACCGGACCCCTGCCAGAAACGGGCCCGTATCAAGAATATGCCAGGACCGGTCCCTGTTGTGACCGGGCCCTCGTTCTGACCGGGCCTCATATCACGCCTTTGCCAGCACCGGGCCCCTGCTTCGATCGGGCCTGACCAAGACCGGGCCCCTACCAAAAACGGGCCCGCATCAAGAATATGCAAGGACCGGGCCCTCGTCCTGACCGGGCCCCATATCACGCCTTTGCAAGGACCGGGCCCCTGCCTCGATCAGGCCTGACCAAGACCGGGCCCCTCCCAGGTATGGGTCAGAATACGGACCCCTCATAAATTTCGGGAGGGGGGTCAGCTGACCCCTTTGTCCCCCCCCCCCTGCGTGCGCCACTGAATTAACCTAAGCTACGGGCTCAGCTTAAATTGAAGCAGCCCCAAAGCTATGAGATGACGCACAATTTAGAGTCGGTAATTTGTTTCTCCCATTATTTGACATCCTTCGTTCATGTTCAGGTGTGCTACCACTCTCAGAAGGCGTACACGCCAACTTGGTCTTCCAGCCGGCTGGCTGTTGGAGAATGCACACTTGTAGGTATACTGTGCCGCTGGACATCACTGCTTTGCGGTACAGTATACCACTCAGTTGGTCCTACTGCCACTGAACAATATGCTGTTCCTCGTTTGATAGAAATTCTCCTATGCATTATTTATATAGCAAAGTGATATTAATTTTACTATGCAATTAAGAAAAATAAAGCTTGTTTGAATGGAATGGTCTGCTTACGAGCCGCTGCATTATGACGCAGTTAAGACTCCTTACGATTTCTGGCAAATCGCAATGCTGTATCATCAATATAACAGAGAAACTAGAGCTCGATCACACCGAATGAACTCAAACTTTATGCTCAGCTTGATGTGATCAGGGCCCATACAGGAATATACAACGTGAAGAACTACAGACGTTGAACCAGCGTAATTGCCAGCGTAATTGTAATTGTATCCGACGTACTAGCGTAATTGCACCAATACAGGATAACTGCCGAGTACCTCCATCTCGCTCAACTACATTTCTCTGTCTGATTCCCTAATAGATCGTCCCTCAGGATGTCCAGCAAACCATTCACTTAGGCCACATTGCAACAGGCGATTGGCGCGTTTGGTGACCGGCAAGGGACGCCGGCCACGCTGCACACCACTAAACCGCCGGCCCGGACGTGTCTGCGGCGTGTAACCGTGCTTACCGTGTACGTGCCTGGGCCTGGACAGCTGGGTCGGCAGGTGAGCTCGGCGCGGCGTCTGCCGCAGAAAGGTCAGTCTGGAGCGGTCGCCGGCGGCGGCCGGCTGGCCCGGCTGTCTGGCCGCCGATGACATTAGCAGGGTAACGAGAGCGGCCGGCGATCGTATCAGCCGCAATAATTGTGCCGAGCCTCGTGGGTTGCGCCTGTGAGGGTCATTCAACTGAACGGCCCCCGCCGGGAGGGTCACGGTAGGGTCATTCAGCTGGACGGCCCCCGCCGGTACGGGTGTACCAGGACAGGAGAGGTCCGGGTGAAAGAGGTTTACAGATGCTGAACTGTACAGTTAACAGTACCCTCACTCTGGGAGGACTATACGGTGGGGACTTACAGACATTGAAATGTACAGAGTCAGGGGAGGACTAAACGGTGGGGACTTACAGACATTTAAATGTACAGAGCCAGGGGAGGACTATACGGTGGGGACTTACAGACATTGAAATGTATAGAGCCAGGGGAGGACTATACGGTGGGGACTTACAGACATTTAAATGTACAGAGCCAGGGGAGGACTATACGGTGGGGACTTACAGACATTTAAATGTACAGAGCCAGGGGAGGACTATAGGGTGGGGACTTACAGACATTGAAATGTACAGAGCCAAGAGAGGACTATACGGTGGGGACTTACAGACATTTAAATGTACAGAGCCAGGGGAGGACTATACGGTGGGGACTTACAGACATTTAAATGTACAGAGCCAGGGGAGGACTATACGGTGGGGACTTACAGACATTTAAATGTACAAAGCCAGGGGAGGACTATACAGTGGGGAATTACAGACATTGCAATGTACAGAGCCAGGGGAGGACTATACGGTGGGGACTTACAGAAATTGAAATGTACAGAGCCAGGGGAGGACTATACGGTGGGGACTTACAGACATTGAAATGTACAGAGTCAGGGGAGGACTATACGGTGGGGACTTACAGACATTTAAATGTACAGAGCCAGGGGAGGACTATACGGTGGGGACTTACAGACATTTAAATGTACAGAGCCAGGGGAGGACTATACGGTGGGGACTTACATACATTTAAATGTACAGAGTCAGGGGAGGACTATACGGTGGGGACTTACAGACATTGCAATGCACAGAGCCAGGGGAGGACTATACGGTGGGGACTTACAGACATTGCAATGTACAGAGCCAGGGAAGGACTATACGGTGGAGACTTACAGAAATTGAAATGTACAGAGCCAGGGGAGGACTATACGGTGGGGACTTACAGACATTGAAATGTAGAGTCAGGGGAGGACTATACGGTGGGGACTTACAGACATTTAAATGTACAGAGCCATGGGAGGACTATACGGTGGGGACTTACAGACATTTAAATGTACAGAGCCAGGGGAGGACTATACGGTGGGGACTTACATACATTTAAATGTACAGAGTCAGGGGAGGACTATACGGTGGGGACTTTCAGACATTGCAATGCACAGAGCCAGGGGAGGACTATACGGTGGGGACTTACAGACATTGAAATGTACAGAGCCAGGGGAGGACTATACGGTGGGGACTTACAGACATTTAAATGTACAGAGCCAGGGGAGGACTATACGGTGGGGACTTACAGACATTGCAATGTACAGAGCCAGGGGAGGACTATACGGCAGGATTCTATTGAGAACAGAATGTATCGAGCTTAGAGAAGACCGGTATGGTAGAACATTGCTGAAATATAACATAGGAGGAATGGTATGATGAGCTCACAGTATACAAACAGGGCTAGTTCCGGAGAAGGTGGCAAGCGTCGGCTATATTTCGAGAAGTGCGTGATTTTCTATGAAATTGCAAGCAGTACATGAACTATTAACCCGGTAAAGTATGCCGATTTTCATCTAGCAAAGCCGAGAGGCAAATGTATATGTCAAACATTAAAGGGAATATAACACCATTTGTATGTGGAACGATGGAGAAGAGGATCCTGATTACGGTTCTGGCATTCGTTTCTGTGAAAAAATAGCAATTTGTTATTTTTTTATTTTTTTATGATATTTTACATGTGACGTCACAAGAATTTTGCGTCACTAAAATGAGTTGTGACGTCATACCGGCAAAAGTCTATCCTTGAATTAGAATACGTAAACAACACTAACATCCTCGTTCGCTGGATTGCGACTCGCGAGTAATATTGGTCGCGATTGAAAATGTGTGAATGTTTGCACTATGGCCTTGTGTATGAGTGGAGTTGGAGTGGCATTGGGTGAACACACCCATAAATGTGCGTGTGTACAAATGAATGTGACATACCTACCCATAAATGTGTTTATATGTGTGTTCATCGGTGTGTATGTGTGTGTGTGTGGTAGATGTAAATAAATGTGTGGATGTGCAGTGAATGCAGTGAACTGCAGTGCATATTGCAGCTACCAGTACGAGCCACCCATCAAAAGGTGCGCCTTATCAAGAAGCGTGTTCGCATTATTTGCAATTCGAAATCCAATGAAGATTGACAAAGTTCTGACCAATAATATTGCTAACAAAGCGATAACTGAACAGAAGTAAACATCAACCAAAAACAAACATTGTCCAAATTCAATCGATATATTGCAGGTGCCGCAACAAGCTACCCATCAACAAATGCATCTTTTCACGGAGCATCTTTTGGTAATTTTCAATTGGAAATCGGTTTAAAATTGACCAAATTATTTACTTAAAACCTATTCACATAACACATGATGCTTTAGACTTGTCGTGTTTGCCTTCGACCACAACAGCGGCGATAGCGCAATCTAGACCAATCAGCTTTGTGAAACGGATTAACAATGGCTACGCCAGACAAGGAACGAGCCTCCCTTGCAATTATGTTGCCAAACACATGATACGTTTCGGTGGCGGTCTGTTCAAATAGCGAAAACGAAGTGCGGTAGAAATCACAGTGGAGTAGTGACAACGTATGCGAAACGTCACGAGATTTGTCCCTTTAAAATAAAATCCAATGAGCCCAACGGTTTTTGCGTTGAAACTCAGAAACTAGGTCGTTTTGGAAGGAAAAATTCCAGATTTGGAGATTTCTCAGTACTCCCGACAATCTGGCTATCTCATTTACAAACTAATGTTAAAGGTGTTATATTCCCTTTTACATCAGACGATTTTACCACTTTTCCTTGGTGTTGCCAACCATAACGTTCTGTTCCAATGGTAGCACCCTTGCTGTGGCATGTCAAACAGCCGATGGGGCTATAACTCGAAATTCACGAGAAATCCTCTCTGTGTCTGTTAACACGCGCAGTGGAGAGGGGTATGCCACTAACACGCAGTGGAGGGAGGGGGTGGGGGGCACTTTAGTGCTCCCCCTAAGATCTCCGAAATTATGCGAGCTAGAATAATGAAACTTACAGGGTAAGTAGGTGCTATGACGATCTACATTTTCGAAAATTGTCTTGACCTTCGGTCAATATCCTCAAGGTCAAACGAGGTCACGAAGGTCAAACAAATCTGGTCAAATGTCACAATTTTTGGAATTTGACCTCTGTGACGTCACAGGTCACAAGAAATGTGTCCAAACTTGTTTCATGGGATGAATATTGACATTTTCTACCGAATGGCGTTTGAATCATCCAGATCCGACCGTTGGTTCCGAAGATATCGATTTGCCGACCGCGATTCTGGCCGCCATCTTGGATTGAAAATCCATATAACTCAAACATTTATCGTCCGATTTCAATTTTTGTTACGCCAATCGATCCGCTATTGAGTTGGCGTTAATGTCGCGCAAACAAAACCTCCCTGCTCCGCTTTGTTTATGAGCTATTCACGACAAACATGTAGGGGGGCACAAAAGTGCCCCCCCACCCCGCGGTTAACATGACCTGAGCCCTCCCGCAGCTTTGCCCAGCGGGTAACGTGACCTTGGTCTACTCAGAACAACAGGCTAAAGATAAACCCGTCAAAAACTGAAATGATTATCCTCAAATCACGACGACAGAACAGTCCGGAATTATCTGTTTTCATCGGTAATTCCGAAATCACTCCAGCTCCGTTTGTCAGGATATTGGGCGTCACCATAGATGCATCGTTAGCGTGGGAAAAACATACATCGACTGTCGTGCAGCGGTGCTACTGCACGCTTATCGCTCTGGCCAGGATGAAGCGCCGTGTACCGCGCGATGTGAAGAAGCTGCTGGTGGAGGCGCTAGTATTCCCCTATATACGCTACTGTTTGGCTGTGTGGGGCGGCTGCACGTCTACCCAACTAAAACGCATTCAGAAGTGTGTCAACTTCGGTGCCCGAATTGTTATGGACCTTGCGTACCGAGATAGAGTATCAGCGGCCCTAAAAGAGCTCTGTTGGCTCAGAATAGAAACGCTTATAGCCGAGCACGACTTGCATATTATTTACAAGCTCATCCATGACACAAACGCACCAGTGTCAATCCGCCGACTCCTGGCCGACCGCTCCGAGGTATCTTGAAACTTAAAGGGTACGTAGGTGCTATAACGATCTACATTTTCTAAAATTTTATTGACCTTTGGTCAATATCTTCAAGGTCAAACGAGGTCACGAATGTCAAATCTGGCTAAATGTCACAATTTTTGGAATTTGACCTCTGTGACGTCACAGACCAAGCTTGTTTCATGGGATGAACATTGACATTTTCTACCGAATGGCGTTTGAATCATCCCGATCCGACTGTTGGTTCCGAAGATATCGATTTGCCGACCGCGATTCTGCCCGCCATCTTGGACTGAAAATCCATATAACTCAAATATTTATCGACCGATTTCGATTTGTTTTACACCAATCAATCCGCTATTGAGTTGGCGTTAATGTCGCGCAAATAACACCGCCCTGCTCCGCTTTGTTTGCGAGCTATTCACGAAAAACATGTGGGGGCACAAAAGTGCCCCCCCCCCCCTCCACTGCGCGTGTTAAGGATTCATGGCGTGGTGCTGCGACCAAACGCGCACGGCTATGATCATGAATTCGGAACTGGAATGTTGGCCTAGGATGTTATTTTTGAGGAAATAAAATTGATGTTAAAGTTTGAACGATATACGGGTTAAAATGCGAAAAGAGTATAACTTCCATATTTACCATTTTCACCTTGTATGATTTTACCCTCATATTTTATCTTCTGACGTTCAATCTTGTCAAAATAATAGCTTTAGGTAATATCCCAACAGGTGCACAAGCTTATCGTTATTATCAAATATTTGTTGTGTCGTTTCGAAATTTGAGGGGTTGTCGTCCCACATCAGAGGCGCGACTGAGGGGACCTTTGGGGCGTTTAGAGTCCGGCCATGCACGCGTGCGGTGCGCTGCGCCTCAGGGAGCGCTGTACCTAAGCCCACCGCGCGACTCTGGTCGGACACAGATCCCTTCCATCTTCCCAACTGCCGGTCCTCGATCCCCTGTCACGTTCACGGTAACCCGGAACTGGCGACCACCGGGTACGAGGCGGCCGACGAGCTTCCTTCCGGGAGTTGTGGTCGCCTTCGTGACCTGAGCCCTCCCGCAGCTCTGCCCAGCAAGTAACATGACCTGAACGCTACCGCAGCTCTGCCCCGCGGGTAACGTGACCTGAGCCCTCCCGCAGCTTTGCCCAGCGGGTAACGTGACCTTGGTATACTCAGAACAGGCTAAAGATAAACCCGTCAAAAACTGAAATGATTATCCTCAAATCACGACAACAGAACAGTCCGGAATTATCTGTTTTTATCGGTAATTCCGAAATCACTCCAGCTCCGTTTGCCAGGATATTGGGCGTCGCCATAGATGCATCGTTAGCGTGGGAAAAGCATACATCGACTGTCGTGCAGCGGTGCTACTGCACGCTTATCGCTCTGGCCAGGATGAAGCGCCGTGTACCGCGCGATGTGAAGAAGCTGCTGGTGGAGGCGCTAATATTCCCCTATATACGCTACTGTTTGGCTGTGTGGGGCGGCTGCACGTCTACCCAACTAAAACGCATTCAGAAGTGTGTCAACTTCGGTGCCCGAATTGTTATGGACCTTGCGTACCGATATAGAGTATCAGCGGCCCTAAAAGAGCTCTGTTGGCTCAGAATAGAAACGCTTATAGCCGAGCACGACTTGCATATTATTTACCAGCTCATCCATGACACAAACGCACCAGTGTCAATCCGCCGACTCCTGACCGACCGCTCCGAGGTATCTTGTCGCACCAGATCCTTGAGATCGCAGAGAGCTGGAAGTTGCCCGAGTCAGAACGGAGTTTGCGCGGCGTTCCTTTCTGCGTCGTGCGACGCGGGCATGGAATCAGTTGCCGATGACTGTCAGGTGTTCTCCAAGTTTTAGAATTTTTAAAGCGAACGTAGGTGAAGCCATGTAATTTAAATTTGAAATGAGTGTGATGTGATGAGTATGTTTTAATGCATAGTGTGTTTACTGAGCTGTAAATGACGTGGATTACTGAAGACAAAAAACATGCAATGGATGTATCCGAAATATATGATGATGATGATCATCATCATGAGCCTTCCCGCAGCTCGGCCCAGTGGGTAAACGCGTGGCCCATGGACGGTGGCTCGGTCGGCGTGTCATTTTGCGCCACTTTATTCCTTCTCCTTTATCTGATGGCTGGGAAAAATCGAACAGGATGTCAAATCATGAAGCGAATTTCTGAACGTATCCAATAATCAAATGCTCTGCGCGAGGAGTAAGGCGCTTTTGAAATCGCACATTTCCCAGGTTTATCCACGCTACGACCATTGCTTCCCCTCTATTCGCGTCTGAAGTAGCGGCTCTCGGCGGCGGCGGCGGTCTGACCGCCGATCGCTGGCGGCGGTTCGCCGGTGTATACCACCGTCTCCGACTGCCACTTGGCCTCGCCATCCAATTTCACATAGACAATTCCGTTCGGCAGTGCGGCTTTAGCGTCGTGGCGGCGCAGCGGCCCCGGCCGAGGTCCCGGAGTCAACCCTCCATAGCTCTCCACTAACCGGAGGATCAGCTGAGCTCAGCACAATATGTGTACACGTGCCTCAGAATGTCCGACTGCGTGCGCAATTAACTAGATTGGCCAACTAGTTTGCGTCTCAGAAGATTGGAGTGGTTAAAGAGTACTGAAACTTCGCCGTGGCTGAACAGAATGATGTTTCAGTGTTGGTGGTTTTGGTGGTTTTATTTTCAAAATAAAGGCTCGGGTATGAATGGCCTAATATATTCCTATATGGTAGACTCTTCATAGTCATAATATTTATACTTCGGTGGAGCATACAAAATCGTTAGAGGCAAGGAAAGGCTCACCGTGTTCAGCGCAAAACACCGTATTTCCAATGTGGCCGTATGACTTGATTGTGAATGATTTTCAATTCCATCCGCTCCATGTCTTACAGTTCACCAAATCATTATAAACCAAGGCCGGACAAATTGGCTAATATAAAACGGTGACACTTCACTTCATGGTTCACTTCCTACGTTGATGGAGTTTATAGATTAGTAGTCTTTACTAGTGTTTAGTCTGTAGTCTTTACTCTGCAGGATTGGTGAATTTCCTGTCTGTCTTTGACAGTTGCAGTTACACCAGCGCAATGATCTGGCAACAGCATTACTTCAGCCAGACTAGCACTGCGTTCGAGAACAAAGAAGAGTAATGACATTCAAGTTCGCTGCATTCGTTCAGTACATCCTCCAGCTCTATTGCACCTGAGGACCTGTGCGGCATTTCCAGAAGCTTGTATTGGTCGGACTAGCGTGATGGCGTGGTCGGACTAGCGTGGTGGGACTAGCGTGGTGTGTACCGTGGGACTATGGGCAGGAGACGTCATCAATAGGCATTCATATCGCAGCCGGGGATAATCTTTCGCGGCACAGTCTTTTCTCCGAATAATAATTCTTCGTTGAGGCTTCATTGAGATTGTAATGGAAAGCTCCGTCTGAAGCAAGACATACGGCATCAACATTGACATCAACTATGAAAATAAATAAAGACGGGTAAGGCATGTATGTATCTAATGCTGACTAAAGTAATGCTCAAGAGTATTGAAATATCTTATGCAAGGCTTTAGAAGGACCTTATCCAGTGAAGCATTCTATGCATTCCAGCTTTTTTCTCAGCGTTGTATAGGCCACAGTCTTGTAGCAATATGTCGCGACTCGGTGTTATTGCTATATATCGCTGGTTACATGAGCTTCCGTCAGAACAGTTCTGTTTCGATAGCTCATTCACACCAAATAATATTCTGCATTATATACTCCAGCAAAAACTATTTGGACTTAGCAAGCTGCCAAGCAACCACGGGCCGGCCGGGCTTCCCATTGATTAATATATTATCTTAATGTGTTAATTCTTAATAATTCTTTATAATAATTCTTAATAATAGTTCTTAAATTCTTAATTAATATGCTTCCCATTAAAACAATCACGCTCTCAAAAGTCCGGACCGCTAGTAATCATCGCATGTGCTAACCCAGACGTTGTAATGTACAATATTTATTACCCCTCACAGCACCACCGGGTGGCATTACCTCATTGGGTACCGAATGTGTCCGATCCGACTCTTATCACCGGCTCGCGGCAGATCCCCCCCCCCCCTTTCTGACCCGCGGCCGGACACTACAGCTGTGCGCTCCGGACGTCACCAGGCGATACAGGAGAGACACGGCGGGCCGGGCGGGTCTGCTGTACGCGTCCATTACCTCACACCCTCTGCTCGGCCACGCTGACAAAGTACAGGGCACCGCCACCGGCACCGCCACCGCCACCGCCGCCGCCACTGCCACCGCCGTCCGGCAGGCCACGTCAGCGGACGGCCGCCACCGCCGTCCGTCCGGCCACGTCAGCGGACGGCCGCCGCCGCCGCGCGCGTCGGCTCGGAGTATTGTTGTGTCGCAGGATTGGCTGGGGCGCCGTCATCAGCATTGCGATGAGCGTGCGTTACCATTTTGCTGTCGTTTGTTGTAACCTGCCAGCGCCACCCGGTCGGACCGACAGAGAATCCCTGGCGGCTGATTGTGTTGTGCGGGGAGGCCCGCGTGGTCCTCATTAACAACGGGCCAATAATATACCCAGCCAATAGTGCTGGCATTGGCTGCGTCCTATGCTTTATTACCATGCACGCCATCCAGCTTATACCCGGTGGACTACGATCAACTTATCAATGGCTGCTGGTGCAGGAGCGTTGGATGCAATTCAATTACATTCCTCTCCATCCTCTATGATTGGGCGTGCCGCCAATCTACATCTACAAAAACGGGCGCGAGCTGTATCATTCGGTCGTCAGATTGTCAGTAGGCAAGGTAGGGGCGGGTATGAGCGCGCAGCGGGTAAGAGTACGCAGCGGGTAAGAGAATGCAGCGGGTAAGAGAATGCAGCGGGTAAGAGAATGCAGCTGTTTCGCCTTAGCAACGTCGGAACAACGCCATTTAGTGTCATAAGCAAGCCACCATTGCCTTTATAAGGCATCACAAATTTAGGCGTGCTGGGGCTTCATTTGTCGTTAACTTATTTTACGTGATGCTGATGTAAAGATGGAGGTGACAGAACATTTCATCTTTTCTTAACAAGGGACATTTGATTCACAATCGTGTTGTTGATAGAGCATAACATTTTACATATCAGAGGCATGGGAACTACTTTGAAGTTGGGGGGGCAAACTTTTTGGCAATACTACGACAAAAATTCAGACTGAAGAGAAGCAACGTGTGCCGCTCTTTTCCATACCCAATGCTGCTTATTGCCAATAGTATGTCATATATTTCAGGACATGGGTATCAATGTCATATAAGGAAATGGGTCGCCTAACAAGCAAACAAAAATAGAGAAAAGCTTGTAAACATGTAGAAGGAGCGACACTGGTTCTAGGGTCACAAAAAGCCGGAGAAGCGGTACTGGAGCTTTTACCGTGCCTGAATCCAGAACCGGCGGGCTTGACTGTCTCCCGAACCTGAGGTAGCTGCTGGTGAGGTGATGTGCAGGGCTCGCACCAAGTTGACCATGGCAAAATCATGCATTTAGCATACATTTGGTGCGAGTGCCATACTTGGCTTCAACCGAGTTATGCTATGCCGTATTTTACGGAGTTATGGTCAATGTTTCAGGTACATTCTTATGAATTTATTGTTATATGGTCGTACTTAACTAAGTGAGCTGGCAAACTAATGCATTTAGAACACACGCATTTTTCGGAAAAAAAGGCTTATCTACTTATATATAAGTTAGTTATTTAGTTAGTTATTTTGTTTGTTAGTTAACTGTTGCCGAATTAAGGTCCATTAATACGCGCACTGCCGGGGGTTCACGCCAACCACGAACTGCCGGGGGGTGATTTTCGCCCCCCCCCCCCTAAGATCTAAAAAAACACGCAACGTAGCGACAAATGGAAAACGATAGTTCGAGACAGCTCAGATAGCTCGAGACAAGCTCTATCGAAAGTACTTAGGTCATTTGTATGTCAGGTCAATATTGAGATCACCGGAGGTCACCAAAGGTTAAATTCCGGCTCTATGTATATGAGTGACCTTGATAAAACCGTCTATATCTCGATAACTAAAGGAGCTAGCGACGCGCGGAAAAAACGTTCGATTTTTTTTTGTTTGCTGTCGCTAAGCTTCCATCAGAATTGATATAAAGTCAATAGTTAGTTCAGCAGAAGCCATTTAATTTGAAACATTCTGATAATTGCCGAATTGTATTTAAGAAATAACTTTTTACAGACGCAGCACGATATAATAAAACAGATTTCACCGTTGTGTTTCTCTCGTCGAGACGCATCGAATGATATATTGGGTGACCTGGTTAGGCCACAAACAAAAATTGGCCTGACCTGAGGTCAGGGTCAACTCTTACATCAAGCGATTCGTCTCGACAAGCAGAATACAATGGTGAAACCCCCATTGCTCTACCTTTATTTGGTAAAGAGTTATTGAAGAAAAAAACATACGTGACCTGGGGGTCCCCGAGTTCACCTCGTAGAGGTTAAAGAACAGAAATGTTACATAGGGCTTTGCATTTGGCACAGGAGTGATGGATCTGTTGAACATTGGTCAAATTTAGCCATTTCCTATAGATGTATACGTGTTTTCATTTTTCCCCATTGACTTATAATGGGGAGGTCACGAAATCAACCCGACCTTAGGTCACCGATATAAAAGAAATCGAGATAAACGAATTGTAGGTACTTATCACCTGATGACATCCTGTGAGTTTCAAACCGTTTGGTCAATCACTTTGGCTGTGGCACGACCGCCAAACATTTTGGAGGTGAGATTACTTGACTTGACCTGGTGACCTGACCTGAGATGACCCGAGGTCAAAATAAACAAAAATCACACCGCGTGGGTAATTTATGCCCAAACAGCTGTGCCAAATTTCGCGGTGTTAGAGTGGGAGTTTATATTTACAGTTCGTTGTAAAGGTTCCTGTCACTGAAACACACGGAAACTCTGTTTTCCTCTTCTATACGAAACATCTGATGTGCCAAGGAGTGCGTACTCGTGCCCGCAGTGGGTGCGTACTCTTACCTGCACCCTATCGGGCAAAAATACGCAAATGCAAAGTTTTCACACACACAAAAATGTTTGTGGTTTTACATATCGGTTCGTCACACTAATCATGACCCGTGGGAGATAATCGATTGGACTGCATGTAGCGACAGTGGCGACATTTGTCAATCAATTTAAAAAAACGTGAGATAGCAATATGCACTAAGTGCGCAACTCTTACCCGACTTTCCCCTATAACAGTGAACACTGGTAGGTATACTGTGCCGCTGGACACCACTGTTTGGCGGTACAGTATACTACCCAGTTGATTCTACTGCAGCCGAGCAATTTGTTCTCCAAATTTGCCAGCAATATAGTAGCCCAAGATCCTCCTTACATTCTCCCACATGGCAGTTCGCGTAACAGCAGACCACCGACAGGGACGTTCAGTTGATGTGCAGTCGCTCCCACTCAGCATGACAGGTATAAAGTGCAGCTTTCCGGTGTAGGATCCCACCAGTATCAGGTCATCAGATATGGAATAGCACTGGCCGCCACGGAGCCACTCCGTGATAAGTCGACACAGAAGGTCTGTAGCTTGCTTCATATGTCGGGGTCAAGCTTCTGACTGACAGCGACATAAAGTGCGGAAAATGAGACAAGGCAGCGAGCTTTCCTCATGAAATTGTTTACCCCGAGCCATTTCAAGAAGCTTCATTCTGTGTAATATTTTCAGCCAATGACATCGTTTTATAATCAAATGTTGTTATAAGTCAGCAGCATGTTGACATACGTATGAACTTTTGGGAATTTTCGCAGGTTCTCTTAATGACATCATTATAAGTGGACATAAAGCAAAGTTGCTTTAAAAGTAGAAACAATATAATGCGCCTAATCCAATATTAGTGTTTCCAGAAAGTATATATTGCTTCTCTGCTGAGACTGTATCTGCTACTTTAAGAATCAGAGGAGAGATGATATAGGGGGTGTATATGGGACTATGGGAGGTATTTACAACGTTTGTCGCATGCTTAAAGGGACAGGGAGTGTGCCTACTCACATCGCTTATTTGGGGTTATTGACACTGGTTTATATAAAATAATTTTCTGAATCGAACCATGCCTTTCATTTCTCCAGATTCACACTAGTTGCTGAGATATTCCAAGGACTCCAGGAACTGGCTGGTAGCAAAAAGTTATCGGGTAGACTCCAGAGGACTTCCGCTACTAGAAGTACTGCAACTATCGATTAAACTGCCAGAATATCGATAGCGCCGGCCAATAGCATTTCGACAAAACAGCTCGTGCGCGCTGATAGCAGCAGCCGAAAAGTACCGTCTGACCCCTACTCGCAACGCTTGATGGACATTTTTCGACGAAGATATAAATTTAGAGCTACGAAACTTGCACATAATAAAGTTCACAGTGGCAAGAACATGATGTGCAAAACTTGTCTCTCTATCTTGCATGATGTGACCATAATTGTATTGTCTTCGATGCGCTGTTTTACACAACATCGTCTTGCGATAGTGCTGTGGTGGTCGTTCTTATAGGTATCGAGACGAAAAATAAGAAGAAGAAAGAAGGTGAAAATTCAACTAAAATGATGAATGACGAGATGAGATGACTAGATGACGAGATGTGAATTTGAATGACGAGATGTGAATTTGAATGACGAGATGTGAATTTCATAGTATTCAATAATTAAACCAATAGCTACTTACTGTATTTTTGGGGTGAAATTCCAAAACATTAGGCACACTCCCTTTAACAAGCTGCGATTTCTCCACTATACATATACTTCAATCAGTATCCATGTTTTTACCACCGAATCAATGCTTCTGAGCTACTGAATCTGAGCCGATGCTGCCACCCTCGCCACAGTTGACCCTTCAACGTAGCCACAAGTGTCGAACGTCCTGGGGTCCTTAGCCTATCACCGACAACGATGGCTAATGGGACAAGTTTTAATCACATTACCACCTATTATCGCCGGCCATAAGGTCTGGTTATATACGTGTCGACGTGCGAGAGAAGCGGCTTTGTTGCCGTTGTAACTTAGTAGACGCCGACCGCGCTGAAGCGGTGATCAGCTGAGCTGGGTCGGCGATGGCAGGCGGTCCGCGCCGCCGAGGCGGTGCCGAGCAAACTTTTCGCCGCCAGTCGCGGAGACGCGTGATTGAAAATCTACCGTAATTGAAGACTGGCAGAATATCCGGGATTCGCAAATGCAGCCGTTATTGACTTTTGGAGCTCAATCAGTCACCTGGCGGGTGGAAATTAGCTTTTTGTCGAAATTAAATTACTTACTTCTCATTCGAGCACAGCTGTGGATGAAGTGGACATAACAGTGTTATTTGTAATAACGGAATGCAATCGTTGATATCGTCGGCGAATCATATGAATGTTTTGGTGACAAATGTGTAATCTAAACGCATTTGTCTGACCAAAATAGAAGAAGAAAAACGATTGATTCCCAGGAGACAAACGAGAAAAGCCTTCGATTTCCGAAGATGACGAATAGTTTCGCTCCAGATTTTTAACTGGCAAATAATAGCTTTGGGTAATATATCTATTGCGCAGGTAATGCTCTGTTACCACATAATTGTCTACCACCAATAAAAAACACTGTCAGAAAATAATTACAAAACGCCAACATTTAAGCTTATTTCAATCTTGAAAACGATGTTTTCAAAATGACGCTGCATAAGATAGTCCTGCGAGTTCAAATAAATAAATGATTCATGAAATGCAATGCTAGGTACTTTCAAGTCATCTAAAGATCCCCTGATCATACCAATTTAAACATTTAGCTATATCAATAATGCTCCATGGGTCAAACACCTCTACTTAAAGGGAATGTTTCACCTTTCTGAAAGTTGCCAAATATACGCTGGTTGTATTCGAAAATATGAAGTAAGTGCTGTTGAAAACGATGGCGATATTTTTCTCTCTCGAAAAGTTACTTAACTTTCTACAAGTTAAGTTTTTAAATTTGGGATGATGACGTCATTATTGAGCTATAGAGATATATAGAGAAAACCTTTAGCTGCCAAACATATGGCACAATCGTGTCCAGACAATTCTGGCGACTTAAATACAAGCATTGTGGGACTGTGTCTTCTCCCGCATAGAACACAATGACGAGTGCGAGGCATTGCGATAGCTCAATATTTATTTTAAAAACAATCTGATCAAACTGAGACTTCGTGACAAACTTCAACTTGGACCGCAACCTATCCCGTTGGCCGTTGTTTACATCGCACTCGCCAAGGTTCGAGAAATGCATGTCGTCTGACTTCCAGGACCAACAATCTTGAAGTCGCTGTCAGCCAATCAGCGGCGGCACTAGCCTAGGCCCCATTTTGCAAATTAGAAATTCAATTGTTTAAAAACGGATAAGTTTGGGGAAAAATGACCTTAATAATTTAGACATTTCAATAACGGCCAAAGATATCTCAGTTCAAAACCAATACAAAAGTGAAACATTCCCTTTAACCCGTGCGCGACCGGCGTCTCAGCAGAACACCATTGACCGGGGAGGGGGGAAATATTCCCCCCTCGTTATCTCCAGAACCAATTATCGCACCGCAATGCACAACGCGGCATTCGAAAGCTCTCAATGAGACGCATCTACAGCATACTCAAAATTTTCGAATTGAGGCCACATATCAGGTCAAGGTCGGGTAAAATGTCAAAATGGAGGTATTTAAGTTTATGGACCATACTTTCCATACAAAACCTTTGATTGCGACCATGATCACCCAAAGTCCTCCCAAAGGTATAATACACATCCGGCATGACCTAAAATGAGATTTTTGGCGAAGGTCAAGGTCAAGATCAGATCACAAAAGGTCACTAAACACAGACAATTTCCGAAAGTCATGCAATACATGTTTTATGGGCTATTTTACACGTAGCATTCGATAGTGATGGGCACTTTACCATCTGACGTCATTTAAGTGAAGTTAGTGTCAAGCTTAGGTCAAGTTCAGGTCACAAATGGTCAAAATTTGAAATTGATAACTATAAATACAAATGCCATATTACCAGTAAGGCGCCGTAGTTAGCAATGAACGCGAAGGAAATGTATGACGAATTTCAACTCCATCGGGTAAGTAGTTTCTGAGATACACAAAGGGTCCACACGTGCGCACGTGCAGAGGCACCCCACCCATGACTTGTGGAAAAGTGGCGGCTGAGAGGTCCCTAACCGCACACTAAATTTGAACCAAATCGTCTCAGCCGTTCCTGAGATATGGAATAGGGGTGTGCACGTGCGCACGTGCTGAGGCACCCTATCCCTGACTTGTGGGAAAGTGGTGGCTGAGGGGTCCCTAACCACACACCAAATTTGAGCACAATGACTGTGGCTGCAATGGCTCAGCCGTTGCAGAGTTTTTGCGAGAAAACACTTTACAACACCCCTCACACGGCACGCGCCACGCGCAGTGGTAGTCAACCACATAAGCCAGCACCGGTCTCAAAGGGGGTATGTTGGATGGGGCTGCTCAGCAAAGAAGTCCGCTTGTCAATCGGACGTGTGGTTGCAGATATATGAGCTTCTCAAAAGCGTCGCCACGGGTCCGGTCGGGTCGGGTCGGGCCGGGCCGAGCAGGGCCCGGCCCGACCCGACCCGTCCTCATAATCAGATTTTTCACATATACCACGGAAAGACGAGCGAACGCTTCGCGCTCGCTCGTAACAAGGCCAGTTTTGTCTTAGAAATACAGTGTTGGCATTGATTTGTTTTTATCTGGTCAATAAAAGTCAAAAAACAATTGTACAATATGACGTCATGAGTTACTCATACTTAGAGAGCTATAAGTCGGTAAAAAGTGATATTCATTTGAAAATTATTTTGTATATTGCTGGAACACCATTCTCTCACATATATTTCGGCTTTTGTATATTGGTAAAAATCATGATTTTTTTCCCCAAACAAATACAATTAAAAAAAAATGGGGACAAAAACCAAATATTTCAAAATTACGAGACAATAGTTTGATATAACGTTCAATTTTCTATATTTTCGTTATTTTGGTTTTAGTTTATCTTAAAATGTCACCATTTTACAGCTGCTTAACGTTTGGGTGATTTTACCGCTAATTTAGCGTAAAATGACGTCACAAAATAGTGTATATCTTTTTACAAAATCGTAGAAATAACTTGAATTTTTTGCTGAGCCAACGTAGAATTGATGTAGAAGAAGGTACTGAGAAAGACTCAGGTTGATATCTTGAACCGTTTTTAAGTGATCGCGAATATTCGACAGGGATATTCGACCCCCGGTCATGCGCGGGTCCTGCTCCGACAGCTAAATCTCCAAAAGTTTATTTTAAATCATCCAAAATTATTGTTAAGAAAGTAACCTGTTTGTCAAGTTATTTGAAGGGGAAAATTATGTGATACTTAAAGCGTAGCGAAGGTGACCTAATTTAACGAATTACTGTATATACTGAATAATGAGCACGGGCTGACAGGAGAATGTCGCCGAATAATCTGCAGCAGCGGAGGCGGCCGGCAGCCTGGGCAGTGTTTGCTTTTCATTAAGCTCGGTCGTAACCAGGAGCGCTGCTGTTTCTCTAACTGCCGGCGCGCGATTGTAGTGCTTAATTAGCTGGTGGGGAACCGGAGGCAGCGGCCGGGGCTGGTTCCGTGCCCGGGGGCTGATCCGCCGGCCTCCGGGGATCATTGGGGTCACCGGGATTCGCCGGGCTTACCGAGCCGTGACCTGGGACAGTCACCGGGGTCACCAGGGTCAACATGGGTCAACGGCGGTTAACGGGGATTACCAGGGGAACACCAGGGTTCGTTGGAGCTTCAGATACCGGACTGTTTCCGGTATCTGAAGCTCCCGATTGTAGTGTGGCCTAGTGCAGGTGTTCGGAGCCGGTTTTAACTGACGACCGTGATCGACATCATCAGCTGCTGATGACCCTGCCACTGGATATCCGGGAAGGTATTTACACCCGGTCCGGCTCAGAGTAATTTACACCCGGTCCGACTCTGAGTAATTTACACCCGGCCCGGCTCCGAGCACCCGTCGGGGCTGGCTGACCAGACCGCCAGACTCCGTGACATGGACGGCTGACCAGACCACCAGACTCCGTGACATGTTGACCAGACCGCCAGACTCCGTGACATGGACGGCTGACCAGACCGCCAGACTCCGTGACATGGACGGCTGACCAGACCACAGACTCCGTGACATGGACGGCTGACCAGACCACCAGACTCCGTGACATGGACGGCTGACCAGACCACCAGACTCCGTGACATGGACGGCTGACCAGACCACCAGACTCCGTGACATGGACGGCTGACCAGACCGCCAGACTCCGTGACATGGACGGCTGACCAGACCGCCATACTCCGTGACATGGACGGCTGACCAGACCACCAGACTCCGTGACATGGACGGCTGACCAGACCACCAGACTCCGTGACATGGACGGCTGACCAGACCACCAAACTCCGTGACATGGACGGCTGACCAGACCACCAGACTCCGTGACATGGACGGCTGACCTGACCACCAGACTCCGTGACATGGACGGCTGACCAGACCACCAGACTCCGTGACATGGACGGCTGACCAGACCGCCAGACTCCGTGACATGTTGACCAGACCACCAGACTCCGTGACATGGACGGCTGACCAGACCACCAGACTCCGTGACATGGACGGCTGACCTGACCACCAGACTCCGTGACATGTTGACCAGACCGCCAGACTCTGTGACATGGACGGCTGACCAGACCGCCAGACTCCGTGACATGTTGACCAGACCGCCAGATTCTGTGACATGGACGGCTGACCAGACCGCCAGACTCCGTGACATGTTGACCAGACCACCAGACTCCGTGACATGGACGGCTGACCAGACCGCCAGACTACGTGACATGGACGGCTGACCAGACCGCCAGACTCCGTGACATGGACGGCTGACC
Organism: Chirona hameri; assembly: GCA_036785665.1. NCBI lineage: Eukaryota > Metazoa > Arthropoda > Thecostraca > Balanomorpha > Balanidae > Chirona > Chirona hameri. Next base: position 35,536 of record JAXIVJ010002403.1, read on the forward strand.
AGACCACCAGAATCCGTGACATGGACGGCTGACCAGACCACCAGACTCCGTGACATGGACGGCTGACCAGACCGCCAGACTCCGTGACATGGACGGCTGACCAGACCGCCAGACTCCGTGACATGGACGGCTGACCAGACCACCAGACTCCGTGACATGGACGGCTGACCAGACCACCAGACTCCGTGACATGGACGGCTGACCTGACCACCAGACTCCGTGACATGGACGGCTGACCAGGCCACCAGACTCCGTGACATGGACGGCTGACCAGACCGCCAGACTCCGTGACATGTTGACCAGACCACCAGACTCCGTGACATGGACGGCTGACCAGACCACCAGACTCCGTGACATGAACGGCTGACCAGACCGCCAGACTCCGTGACATGGACGGCTGACCTGACCACCAGACTCCGTGACATGTTGACCAGACCACCAGACTCTGTGACATAGACGGCTGACCAGACCGCCAGACTCCGTGACATGGACGGCTGACCAGACCGCCAGACTCCGTGACATGTTGACCAGACCACCAGACACCGTGACATGGACGGCTGACCAGACCACCAGACTCCGTGACATGGACGGCTGACCAGACCGCCAGACTCCGTGACATGGACGGCTGACCTGACCACCAGACTCCGTGACATGTTGACCAGACCGCCAGACTCTGTGACATGGACGGCTGACCAGACCGCCAGACTCCGTGACATGTTCACCAGACCGCCAGACTCCGTGACATGTTGACCAGACCGCCAGACTCTGTGACATGGACGGCTGACCAGACCACCAGACTCCGTGACATGTTGACCAGACCGCCAGACTCCGTGACATGGACGGCTGACCAGACCGCCAGACTCCGTGACATGGACGACTGAATGGGCTGCTGCCGCCGGCCTATTGATCGCTCTCGGTGGAGCAGCGTCCGACACACGCATATCCGGCCGTACAAACTGCCGCAGGGCTCTGCATTGGACACTCGGGAGAAACGAATGGTAGCGCTCTCTCACTGCGCTTGAATCGCGGCAGCAGCGGCAAAACTAGCTGCAAAATGTTACCACTTAGCTCTAGCAACGTGCAAATTTCTGCAACGAAGAACGACATGCAATGATTTTCACTAGATAAATAAATTCAAGTGTCACGTAATTTTACCGTGTTTTTATTTTTATCTGAGTTGATTGTTTGTATCATCATTATGAGCACTTGAATCTTGTGCATGAATTCGCTCGACATGAAGCTTATGCTACTTTCTTAGAAAGAAGACCTTACGAAATCTGCACACATCAGCAATTTATACTTTATCCCAACAGATCCGTTTAGTGTCAACGATTACTTACTGCCACGACTGATTTGGCAATCCATTTTCATCACAATTTTCTTGAGTGCTGCATGACGTGCGCCTTTTGATGCTTCGAAAATATCTCTTGCTGCCACCACAACTAATCACGTATACGTAATTAAAACGAAGATCGTGCGGGCTCCGCTCAGCCGCTCAGTGGCAGGGCAGGTACTGATGAGCGGGGACCCTGGAGAGGGGAACGGAGACCCAGGAGAGGATGAGCGGAAACGCTGGAGAGGGTGACATCACCGCCGGAACAACCGAACTTCCGTTGGTGATCTGTCAGTGTCGCCGCCGACGGAAATGACCAGTCCCTGCGACCGGCCGGCGACCCACGGCGACCCACGGCGACCCACGGCGACCCACGGCGAACCACGACGATCCACGACGACCCACGACGACCGGCCGGCGACCCACGACGACCCACGGCGACCCACGGCGACCCACGGCGACCGGCCGGCGACCCACGACGAACCACGACGACCCACGACGACCGGCCGGCGACCCACGACGACCCACGACGACCCACGGCGACCCACGGCGACCCACGACGACCCACGACGACCCACGGCGACCCACGGCGACCCACGACGACCCACGACGACCCACGGCGACCTACGACGACCCACGGCGACCCACGGCGACCCACGACGACCCACGACGACCCACGGCGACCCACGGCGACCGGCCGGCGACCCACGACGACCCACGACGACCCACGACGACCGGCCGGCGACCCACGACGACCCACGACGAACCACGACGACCCACGACGACCCACGACGACCCACGACCATCCAGAACGAGACCCAACAACCGGCCGGCGACCCACGGCGACCCACGGCGACCCACGGCGACCGGCCGGCGACCCACGACGACCCACGGCGACCCACGGCGACCCACGGCGACCCACGGCGACCCACGGCGACCCACGGCGACCCACCGCGACCCACGACGACCCACGACGATCCACGACGACCCACGACGACCCACGACGACCCACGACGACCCACGACCGAACGACGAGACCCAGACTGACCCACGGTAACCAAGGACGACTAATGACGACCCAGGATGGCCTATAACACGACACAGCGTTTCTACAAGCTGACCTGACCCAAGCTGCCCGGTGCCTGGACTACCTACAAGGTATTTAATGGTTGCTCGGCGGGCTGGTGGCGGGGTCGGCACAGTCTGATTATCTGTTCCTGGGTAGTTTCTTTTCAGCATTTTCGTTGTTACTCTCACGTCATTGCTTTTGTTTGTCATTGCAATTTAGTTCCGTGGAGAGGCGCTTTGTTTAGGCGTTTGCTTTTGCGCCAATCCAACACTGTTTCTTTCGTTGTATATGTTTAGTTGATAATACAATTACTCTGAACCTGAACCTGAACCCATGGTAATCCATTGCGACCCATGGTGACTCAAGTCGACCCGAGGTGACTCAAAACGACCCACGACGACCCTTGGCGACCCGGAACGGTACACAGCATGCCACGACGGTCGATAATCCTCTGCAAGCCATGGTCATCCACTACCACTCACATATATCCGCGATCGCTAAACAATACAGGGCATCTGTGAGGCAAAACACGCCCACCCAGTCCACCCACATACAGCGTGGCATTTCGGATTCCCCGGTAACTCACGGTCTCCCATGGCAACCGTACGCAGCGCGCGTGCACCCATGGTAGTCAACGGACATCTAAATTGCTTCACGCCCATCTTCGCTGGCCTAGAGACCTATAGCCTGTCGTGGGATGCATTGTATGAGTGATTCATTCAAACGCCTTTTCGCGGTTATTTCGGCCGGAACTCCCCGTAGAGCCGAGGGCCACGAGCGCTTAAAGGGAAATATGACCTTGTTATGTATTGTTCTGCATTATCTGATGCAACACATGTATGGTATTAAGTTGATCGAGTCTCAATTTAAAAGTGGAATACAACTTTTCATATTTCTAAAATTAAATATGACAAATTCAAAAAGCAGGTATAAATACTTCTTTCGGAGTTCACGTTTAGTGTTTCCCTCCACTATTGAAAGCGCGACATATGTTAGACCAATGTTAGTAAATAATTAAGTGATGTCAACATTTTGTGCGTTGTTATATTCAAATGCTACAAACGAGCTGCATGCACCAAGAATGGGGACGTCGAAAAATATATTGTTGCAACGAAATACCAGGGGTATGTGCAACCAAATTGAAGAGCAGTTTTCATACACTTTTTATTAATAAAAAAAAAGATGTTTGAGCTAATCTAAATCAACAGTAAAGTTAGACAAGACCGTAGACACATTTCAAAGTTATTGAGGAATTATATTAAAATATAAATGAATAATGAGCAGGAAAAGCATTTACCTGAGTACCACAAAATTTGCCAAGTACTTGCCGATACCGTTGTTTTCAGCGTGGAACGCTTAATCGTTTTCAAATAGAAATAACTTCAGTTAGAGATATTTAAATGCGTAATGTGAATGGATTTACATATAAGTTTGTCTCCTCTCCCAAGTTGAAGTGCTAACTCCGATTTTGTGGAAAAATGTAATTATTTCCCACTAATGTCACGCTGTCGTACTAGACTCCATGGGGCTGTGTGTGTTGGCGAAGCAGTTGTGGCACCATTCGAAACCCTAAATCAGTCTCCTCACATCCATGGTGCTGTGATTTACCACAGGGGCCACGGTCATTCTTTACAGAATGAAGTGCGTCGAGACGATCGGAGCTGCCGTCCGATGACCCACCTGATAGTTTCCGTATCCCATGTGGTCGCAGTGGCAGCGGCAGTTCTGCAGATGCGCCTCCATATCCACCGGCATGTCCAGCGCGCACTCCTCCCGCAACTCGTGCAGCTCGTGCACGTGCGCCACGTGCGCCACGTGCGGCCGCGGCGGCAGCTCGTGGCGCGGCAGCAGGTCTACTCCGTGACAGTCGGCCGAGCCTGCCGGCGGCCCACGGGCCGGCAGCACGTGCACTGCGCGCATCTCGAAAATCGGCGAGTTGCGTCGCGACTCGAAGATGGGCGAGTCGTGCCGCGAGTCGTACTGGAGCGAGTCGTGCCGCGAGTCGTACTGGAGCGAGCCGCGCCCGGACTCAAACAGCGGCGAGCGGCTGCCGGGGCAGCGGAGCGGCGCGGCGGCCAGCTCCGGCGGCGAGTCGGGCAGCACCGCCGCCTGGCCGTTACACTGGTGCCACGGCCGGCCCGAGTGGCCACCGTGACCACCATGGCCACCTCTGTGGCCTCCATGGCCACCATGGTGAGGGCAGGCGTGAGCCATAGCTTCTGCGTGGTCCAGGTGCGCTGGCCAACAGACGCGCCTGAGGACACACACTAGGCGCTACACGTCACTTGACGACACCTACACGTCACTAGAGACGTCCACGTCACGCAAGAGTGACACCTGCGCAGCCGCCAGCCAAGGATGTGAGGACTTCGGAGCCGCACACGCACGGCATCCGCGCCCGGCAGGCGCGGCCTGGCAGACCGGACACGGGAGCAGCGCTTCTGTCCCTGACTGACTGACTGACTCTCACGCTCAACTGCCGTCCACAGAGTCGGCAACGCAGTCTCCAAACGAGTCAAATAAGCAGCACTGGGAGCCGCCAAAGCTCTGTGCACGCCGCAGACGGGAGAGCGCCCCAGCGCGGCAGACAGGACGGCGTCGCGCACAGCACTGAGCGTGCTCGCCTGTCGCCGACGCTGACACCGCGGAGCGTCGCGGACGACACGAGACAGCGGCGGTACACACCGAGTAAGCGTTGGTTTCCCCACGGCCTCCGTCGAGTCGGAGACGAGACTGGTGGCGGCGGCGGCGGTGCCGGCGGTGGCGGCGCCGAGACCTCTCAGGGCGGCGCGCGCCGCTGAACGTTTTCTGCCCGGCCGCTCCCCCCAGGTCTGCCGGTGGTGGAGTTGGCGGTGCGTGAACAGGTGGTCGCGTGCACAAGCAGGATTCGATACTCCGCTGGGACGAGAGAGGACGAGACAGGGCAGCCCGCTGGAAATGAATTGCTGGAGCGCACGCTGCGTAGGAGGGTTCTAAATACAGCTACCAGTATTGCATGTGTAAATATTGCCATGGCATACTGACTTACTGTGGGCATGTTTGACTCATTGAACGGCGTGAATGTCTGTGAACATATTCCATGTAAAATACTTGAGCAGAACATGACTTAGGTTCAGTTCATGCGCATGTACAGACGTCTGACAAAACAGTATCGTCCGAAATCTTTTAGATACTTCTTGGTACGCCACATGCCAATAGTAAGCTCCTCAAATAAGGTCAAATACTCACAATTATTCGATTTTGTAGTCATGTCATTAAATTTAGTCAAACAATGAAATGTAACGGTCCTTCTTATTGTTTTGCTTTATGTTAAGCTAAAAGGAGGATGAAAGACAATAGAGAACGAGAGCACGGCGGCCATTCAACTCTTTCTTTTATCCGCACTCATGTGTCACATTTGCCAGGTATTAGCTGAAATAAACTAGGCGTTCTTCGCGCCTTCTTGCATTTAAACCAAGCACAGAACAGGCTCAAAAGATAATAAAGAATCATAAACATTGCACGGAAAATGATGATGCAGTCTATAAACCAGCAGGTGAGTATGGTATCCAAACATGGTGTTATTGACAAGGTGCTAAACCCGAAACACAGGCCCTAACCTAACTGTGTGTCGGTGACATTTCTGTCTGTACAGTCTGGCTCAGCTGAGACATTCTCGCCACGTAGCCCGCCGTGTTGGTAATACCGCCGCCGCCGCCGCCGCCGGTGGTGACGGTGGTGACGGTGGTGACGGTGGTGACGGTGCTGACGGGCCTAAACAGAAGGTCGAACCCCCGAGTTACGAGGCGACGGCGACCGAATGGCGCCCCGTCTGTCCCGCCGGCAACTGTGGGGCACCGTATACGGCCGTGTTAGGGCGTCTGGTGTGTGGGCCGGCGGCGGTGGGGGCGGTCACACCCGGGGCACCGTGTTGAGGAGTATGAAAGACGACGCTTATCCCAGCCCATTGGCGGCTGCGGACGGGGTGCCGCCTGCCCGCCGTAGTACGCGACGCAGGCACAGACCGGGACGCAAACCAGGCTCCGGTGGGTGGCAGTCAGGTGACATCCGCAGCGGCATCCTGATCGGCGCCATCAACATTCAGTCTATCAAACCGAAACTGCTGGAGCTCAACCATGAACTATGCAAGAGACGCTACGACCTGCTCTCTGTCACTGAAACCTGGCTTAAGCCTCGCCCTACGGGAGCTTTTTTCACCTTCGCCCTACGGGGGGGGGGCTGATAAGCTCCCCTGTTAACTTGCAAACCAAGCAACTTAGAGCAATGCCTAAGAAGCAGCATGTTGCCTGCCATGAGAGGAATCCAACAGTATGCGATTTTTAGGTTTCAGGTCAACGGGTGACCTTCCAGGTTAAGTGAATGACCTCGGATGTACCACGTCCAGAACAGCGATTTTGCTCTTCAGAAAACCTCAAAATTAGAAATTGATAAATGTAAATCAAAAGGCATGTTTCTAGACCAGTTTTGGCTCAGAAATACAGAAAACGTACTTATTTGTTCGTATCTTGTCAAAAAAGTCAAAAACAAGTTATTTACCAATTGACGTCATCAGTTTCTTACACTTAGGGAGCCATCACTCAGTCAAAAGGAAGATATTGCTTTGAAATTTGGTATGGGTATTTTCCATACTCAGTTCTCCCACAAATATTCCGGTTTTTCTAACATCTTTGAAAATGTTAATTTTGTGGGGATTTTTTATTATCAGTTTTTTTTTATTTATTTTAAGGGTTAAAACCCAACATTTTCAAATCCGAGATTGCCATTTGAAATAAAATGCCATTTTGTATATTTGGTGACTTGCGTTTTCAATTTCCTTTAAAACTCTGTTTTCTACAATTTTTCAAATATTTATCGTTTTTCCACCAACATAACGTCATTAAAGCATAATTATCTCCGAAACTACTCAACCAATTTCAATTAAATGTTTACAGCTTACGTATAATTGTTGTAAACTCAGCTACCGAACATTTCAGCAAGATGCACTGCATGTGTAAAAAGTTATTTAAGAAAAACCTCAGGGGGCCTGTTAGGCCCCCCAGGGGCGTCGACACGCGAAAAAAAAACTGGTGAGACTTTTTGCTCGGGGGGGGGGGCACCTAGCATGGGGCGGCACCTGGGAAGGGGCGGCACCTGGCAAGGGGTGCATACACGTTCAAATTTGTATCTTTCCAGCTTTTTGTCAAGCGAAATTTCGATACCCTACCTGACCGCAAACAGCCGATCGTATCTTATCTTTTCTTCGTTAACATTTCGGAACGTAGGGTTTTCGTGACCGTACGTTTAACTAGCCCGTCCAGCTCCAACTCCAAAGTAGGTATAACAAATCTTTTTTGGCATTCGTCCATTCAATTAGGTGCATTGTCGTCGCTGCCGCTGAATGAAGGTCATCCTGGCAATATGTTAAATCAAGCGCTGAAGGGAGTCAACTACACCATGTCAGTTGCCAGATACATTTCTGAGGTTTTCAGCTGAGCGCTCTGCCAACTGGGCTCATGAGTGGTCTGTGTCGGTCTGTTCTGCAAGCATTATTACGGTTTTAGAGCAGCCGTTCGCCGTTGTATCTATTTATAACTAATTATTTGCCTGTTGGATTGCATCTCGGTACAGTTTTTCCTAGAGATTCGTGCTTAAAATGCATGTCATCTTATATTGTCACTTATACATCACTGCCACGCCGATCTACCGCCGTCTGGCATGTGAGTGAATCCTCTCCGAATACATAAACGAACGCTGATCCTTGAGTAAAACCGTTCCAGGACTCCCCCTCGTCGGAACATTTCATCCTAGTGCTTTTTAGCCATCGCCGAACACTCTCCTCCGAGTATCGTCCTCTGCCACGAACGCCTTCACCACCCTCTCCACGTCGACCAGGTCCAGCAGCGACTGATGGATGTGACAGACAAGGAGATCTGCTTGAGACGCACGGCTCGTCAAACGCTGTGTTCTCGGCGCTGTCGGGAGCCGGCAGCATGCCATCGTTCTCGTCACCGGCCACGGTGGACTCTCGTGTGGGCACGGACGAGGAGCCAGGAACGGGGTCGGCAAGACGTCTGGAAAGGAACCCAAAGACACTTATTCGCTATCTAAAATGGGGCTCTTTTAACCCTTGCCCCGCTGGGGTATTCAGCCGAACGCGCCCCGCTGGGGGGACAGATTCTGCCCCCCTTGCCTAACTCCCGAACCAATGGCCGAAGCGAGACGCGCGAGGCGGCGATCGAAAGCTCTCAATGAGACGATTCTAAAGCACACTTATGTTTGTTAAGAGGTGAAGGTGAAAGTTTAATGTCAGGTCAAATATAAAAATCACGTGTTTTCGGATTATTGCCTGCAGAGAGCAGCGCGCCCAAACTCAACCAAAAAACTTCCAATTAAGAGGGGAAGGTACTGCTGGAGTATAAGTCTCATACTAAGTACAGGTCAAGGTCAAGGTGACCCTCAAATGGCTGTAATAAGCGTATAATATGATGCCATGTTTTTTGCATCGCGATGCAGACATGCAGTAATTCAATTATAAAATGAGTGTGGATTTTGTATTTAAGTGACGTCATGTTATGAATCACTTTTGGTATGTTTATATTCTTATTCTTATGTAATTTGTTAAAATATGTTTAGGCCCAGATAAATCGTTGTAGCACGTTTTATCAGCTAAAGCATCCAGGTTACAAAGTCGTCATCAACGGAGATTTGAACTGTAATATTTTGGCAGACAGTTCGGCATTATCCAGACCGGCGCTGTGCAACTTCTTAAGCGCTTACTCGATGGAACAAGTCATAAATAGGTCCAGATGCGCCACCTGATCCCTGCTTGATGTTGTCATCGTGAATGAGCCTGACATCATTAAAAAGTCCGGCATTAGGGGTTGTGACATCAGCCCACACAAGTATGTTGTCGCCGCCCTGTGTATACCTCGTTGTCGTACGAAACCCACTGTCGTGAACTGTCGATCGTTCAAACGAGTAGACGAAGCCGAGCTGCTTGCTAGCCTACATCAGGCGGACTGGCAAGCCGTCTACCGTGAAGGCCGCTGTTCAGATCAGTGGCAGCGTTTCCTCGGTGTTTTTTTGTCTCATTCTAGACCGCTACGCACCAGTGAGGCGTGTGACAATTCGAAACCCCGGCGCCCCACATGTGTCAGCTCTGACACACGCCTCTGACACATCAGATCATGCGTTGCCTCTAGGCAACGCGTGATCGGATGTGTCAGCGGCGCGCGGCGCGGTGCGCACGAGTACCACTCGCTGAACCGTGCGGTGAAATCCGCCATACGTCGGGATGTGCGCGAGGATATAGGCCAGCGCACAACCGACCAGGGTTCAACCTCTGTTTACCGGAATGTCCGTCAGGTTATTGGTGCGCGCGTGAATGGGTAGGGGCGCGCGTGTCACACCGGCGGTAAGCGCGAACGAAATTAATGAATATTTCGTGGGGGTCGGGCCATGTGTTGCGCGTGAGATTGTCGAGTCCGGAGAGGTTCCCGTCGACTTTATGTGCTGATTGCCTCGTGTTGGCTTTTGCGCCTTCTCTGTCTCCATTGTGAGACCCTCGGGAGAACGGTCCACGGTATGCGTAACACTCCGGCCTCCGGTGCTGATGGCCTGTGCATCCGACCCATCAAAATGTGTTTTGACGCGATTGGGGTGCCGCTGCTGAACATTGTCAACACCTGCCTCGCCAACTGTGACTTTCCCGAAGTCTGGAAGCACTCCATTGTCCATCCTATCCACAAATCCGGTCCTCGTTCCAATTCTGACAACTTTAGACCCATCTCCGTAGTCCCTGTCATGGCCAAAATTGTCGAACGAATCGTACAACATCAACTCTCTGCCTTCCTCTCCCAAAATGATTTACTTTCTCCTGCTCAGCATGGGCTTAGGCCGGGTAATTCTACCGAAACCGCCCTGATCAGTGTCTCTGATTATATATTGTCCTCGACAGACAGACCAGATGGGGGATCTTTCTCTCCTCTGTCTGATCGATTTAAGTCAATGTTTTGACGTCATCGATCACACTAAACTTCTGACTAAATTACAACTGCATGGAGTCGATGCTGAATGGTTTCGGTCCTACCTTATCAATCACAGCCAAAGTGTATCCATCGCTGATCCCAGCTCCGGACGCAAGTACCTGTCCCGGCCGCTTCCGAACAGTATAGGCGTTTACCAGGGTTTTGCCCTCGGGCCGTTGTTGTACAGCGTGTTCGCCAACGACTTGAGCTACTTTGTTCCTGAGGCACATGCTATTCAGTACGCCGATGACACGCAGATACTAGTATCCGGCAGGAAAGATAACATCGGTGCACTTGTTGATCCCATGGAACGCTCCCTCTCCTCCCTTGACATGTGGTTCAGAGCGAACTGTCTAAAAGTGAATGCTTCCAAAACGCAGTTGATGGTGTTCGGCAGCCGGCAGAACCTCCGTAAATAGCACCAATCGAGATATATTTCCGTGGGGAGACTATTGGTCCGGAACGCACGGTGCGCAACCTGGGCATGATTTTTGACCCGTGCCTGTCTTGGGACGCTCACGTCGCGCATGTTGTCCGGAAATGCTTCGGGCTACTGATCGGACTCAGTCACATTCGGCATTATCTTCCGTGAAACGTGGTTCCCACTATCGTCCACGGTTTGGTTATGGCACACGTACGTTACTGTATAACCGTTTTTGGCAACTGCTCAGACAGAAATCACAGGCAGCTCTGAAGAGTGATCAATTTTTGTGCCAGGGTGGTATCTGGAAGGCGTAAATTTGACCATATTTCGGACGTTTTGAGTGGCCCAGGGTGGCTCACCTCCATACAGCTATCAGAATATCACTTTCTCACTCTGGCCCAACGTGCACGGTGGTGGGAGGAACCTGCATTTCTGGCCTCGCTATTTAGCCGAAATGCTGCACATCGTAATAGGCGCACACGGCAGGACGAGCAGTTCCATATACCTCGCATCCGCACTGAAGCCGGTAGACGTCAGTTTTCCTACCGAGTCCCTCGTCTTTACAACAGTTTACCGACCGAACTGACTGGTCTGAGGCCTGCCTCATTTAAACGGAACTTGCGGGTGTACATGAAAGGCCGAGGTGTAAACTAACGTGTGGCAGCCATGCTTTGTCTGTGGTATTGTTTTCACATTACCAGTTTATGTCCATTTTGTATTGATGCATAGTTTTGTAAGTTTACCATTGTTTTATCCGGTATGTATCTGAGTATGAATGTCAACTCCCTGTTTCCCCACGTACCTACTGTTGTATGTCCCGTGACGCCGGGCTAGGAATAGCCACAATGTATGTGGATGACCCGGAGTAGTTAAATACAATACAATACATCCATCATTTTCACCTTATAACTACAGAGTCCACTGTATAGTTATGCGTACCTGAGTGCGAAATGCAGCACACCCCGCACTCTATTTTCATCTGTTAGCTTTCCCAGCTGTTGAAAATGCCACGAATAGTTCGTCCTGCATAAGCGATGCATGTGTTGTGCCATGTGTATGTTTATACCTAACAAAAGGAACCATCTTTAGCCTTTTAGAAGTATTTGGTGTTCCGGTCTTTTCGTGTGTGTGTAATCTCGATCGCCGACAGCAACAGTAAACTCTCCCGGCAGAAGCCGTGGCTCTTGGTAGGCAGCTGCCGCGAGGGCGGTGCCGGGAGTGGCTAAGTTAACTAATAATGATTAAACTGGCAGCACGTGACATGCATGGGCGCCGTACACGGAAAGTTTTCCAATAAAGTCGACATCCACTCAGGCTGCATTATGGTCTGCCCAGGTCACATAATTGAGCAAGGCCTGTGCGAATAACGCCAGATGAAATTGCAATGGTACGAGGATGCAAGCCGTGGCATATGAGCCGTTTTCACGAAGGATTATTGCGCTGAAAAGATTCTGAACATTTCGAAAAAGTGTTAACAAGTTTTGGTATAAAAGTTTTAGTATATTATACATTCCAAAAATAAATTACTGATTTAGGCGATATTATCACTATTCAAAGGTTATGGAAACATGTATTAAGCTCATAACAAGTTTATGATACAAAATTGGACGTTTTTAAAGAACATGTGTGTCTAGAGTCCATTCCTTCAGTTTAGAATACCGTCATACTAGTTACTAGATCTGGCAGCGTCATGGATCACAGGTCAGTCTGCGCATGCGCAGTGATGTGCCAGCATCAATTCGCCGCCGCTTCCGACCCGCGTGCCGCACGCACATGGACAAAGCCAAGCCGCACAGCTCGGCCGCCGGATTGGGCTGTGGGAGGCGAGTCTATTGCGTCCAATAACGTCACACGCCACATAATTTTCCGAATCATTCTGAAGTTTTGAAAAGTTTCAGTTCAAAGCTTCAGTTTTAGTTCATCACAATCTGACCTATCAATACTTATCTTGCTAATTACCACCAAACCGCAATTTTGTCAACATATTATATTCTTACCAACATATTACAAAATTATGAGGGACATCTATAGCCAAAAATCGCATGTAGAAGTTGTGTAGTTAAGGAATGGATCGTCGAAACTTGTCAAAACATTTAAAAAAGTTTAAAAAGTTTCGCACAATAATCCTTCGTGAAAACGGCTAGTAACTTGATATCGCTATGTAGCTTTTCTTGACAGATACCCCTTGGCATTCCCTGTCTTTAAAACGATATTGTTGTAATTGCGTATGCAATATTTAAAATAATTCTTAAAACAAATAATATCTACGTATAAGTTACGTCGATAGTGTCTCTAGCGTGTGTCTTCATCTTTAACTATTTACCGTTAAAATCAGGGCTGCGAAGTCAACATAATTTTAGCAACTCCGACTCCAACTCCGACTCCGGCCTGCAAAAAAATCGACTCAGACTCCGACTCCAACTCCGGCCTGCAAAAAAAAATCGACTCAGACTCCGATTCCGACTCCAACTCCGACTCCGGCCTATATCCGTCCTCCAACCGTATGTCAGAAAATAATATCTGCAATGCCATCTATTTTCTCAGTTTGTCTTTATTCTAAACAGTATTGGGAATAATGCTACGCAGCCGTGCCGGCCGCGCGTCCAGCCCAGTCGAGCTCGCCTGCAGGCGGCGGAACCCACGAAACGGGCATCGAGCGGCGAGCGCAGCCAGCTGTCGCCGGCCCAGCGGCCCCAGGTCGTTCCAGCTAGTCTTCGCTGGAGCCCCTGCTGCTCCCGGATCCTGCGCTGTCTTACAGCTGGCCAGTCAGTGCGCCGCTCTCCGCTGCCTCGCCTCCGGCAACCAAGTTTACCAGTCAGGGGTGTGGATTTCCCCAACTCATTGTGGGTGCTCAAGGGCGGATGTAATCGTGCCATGCCCATCGTGGGAGGGGGTGAGGCATCGTGCCATGCCACTAAACGACTGAAATCGACCGAAAATTTGCATCTTTTCTGATTTTTTAATGAAATATATCAAACTTTTACAAAGTCAAGTTTGTTTTAAACATTTGCTCAATGTACAAGCGAACTAGATCCTTTGTGGTCGTGCCACAGCCACTGGCCACAGTAACCGTTTTCACAATGTTTTTGTATTGCGTTGGTACCATCCGTAAAGTACCACATTCCTGAGGGACCTAACCACATTCCTGAGGAACCTAAGTGTGTGTCTGAGCACTTTATAACTCACAGGACGTAATCAAGCCATAGATACCTACGACCCTGCTGGCTTGGATTTGTGTTTACATCGGTGACCTAAGGTCAGGTCAGTTGCGTGACCTTCCCATTATATAGCAACAATAAAATTTACAAATGTTTTCGTATCAGAGCAGTGTTCGTCACGGGCCCACCAACTCCCAGCCCGGCCCGGCCCAGGCCCATGAACACCAAGCCCAGGCCCGGACCAGGCCCGGTCAAATGTATAATATTGAGGCACAGGCCCAGTCCGGCCCGTTCAGATTAAGCATATCAATATTTTCACAAAATTTGCAATCACTATCCTAGCATATTTAATTGTGTACTATAAATGCGAAAAATGAACCAACTATGCTAACCAAAAACAAACAAAAAGCCACAGCCACAGCAACAGTGTGTTGCTGTGGAAGTGAACTGCTGGCTGAAACATTTTTCAGCTCTGACCTGAGCTTCAACATTTTCAGCCCAGGCCCGTCCAGAGCCCGGTGATTTCCTTAAAGTTGAGGCCTAGCCCAAGCCCGTCCAGAGCCCGGTGATTTCCTTAACCCTATTTGTAACAGGGAGGGGGCGGATTCCGCCCCCCCCCCCCTCATGTTTTTCGCAGATATCTCCAGAACGGCTGGGAGCAGGGCCATGAAACTTTGGGACTTTTCATAGAATTGAACTCCGCATTTGGATTCAGAATTTCGAGTTCTTAACCTGAACAGAGGCGGTTCCAGGGTACAGTTTTGGGTGGGTTCGGAGGCGACATTTGGCGATAATACGGAAATGCGATCTTCACGGTTTCTTCCTAACTGCATCAAGTATGAAGGAGTTATATCGGTTTACGGTGATTGCAACAAGTGCAAATTAGTTGATGTTAATGAAATATCATAAAAATTGCATGGCAGAGGCGGTTTCAGGGGCTTGAAAAAGGGGGGTTTCCAGGAAGTATTCAATGCTTGGCGGGAAGCCAATAGAGCGATGTAAGGGACATTTATAGCTTTTAAGATGTAAAAGCTTCTGCTTCCATTATTTGCATAATGTATTACATATAGAGTTTCAGGGGCGTGTTCAGGCACATGAAAAAGGGGGTGACTGACATGGTGATGACGATATGCCAGCGATAACGGCGCAATAGACGTTTAGCTTATAATGATATATACACATATGAGACCAGAAAAGGGAATAAAGTCATTTTTTGCAGAGGCGCGCTCAGGAATGGAAGAAAGGGGGTCATATTATTGCAAGGAAACTAAGAGGCATGGGCGTACAATGACATAACATACTGCAGTTTTCGAATGAAACACGCACCACAGGCTACTCTACGAACGGTTATAAGATAATAGGCGAGGCCAGGTAGTGTAAAAAGGGGGGTAAGCAATGTTAATTGAAGTTGTAAGTAAAATAGTAACTGTTGACTAGTTAGTATCATAATAGCGGATAATATACTTATCAAAAGGTCTTGCGCCGCCTCAGTTTGGATCCTGGATACGCCTATGATGAAGTACAACATGCAAAAAGGAACTATCTACGATCAGTAACATATTTATAGTGCTGGGTAGCAACTTATCTGCGGTTAATACTTTTCCCAATTTTACCCCCTTTTTCACTAACCTGGCACCGCCTATGGCAAAAAATATGATGTAGAACTGTTTTGTCTAATATCTCAATCACATACCATTTCATTTATCAAAAAAACAACATCAAAAAATGGTTTTATTACGCATTTACTTCACCCCCATATTGAGTGACCTGCACACGCCTATTATTTTTTAAATTTTCAAACGTCACCGTCATATAACAATTTCCGATTCAATCTTTATCGATTCCTATTAGATGTGTTCAAATCGGTCGATAAACATGAAAGCTATATTGGATCAAAAATACCACTAAAATTTGGAGTTTTTGCCCCCCTGTTGCCCCCCTATCCCAATTTGTTTTATTTATTATTATTTATAAATGTAGATCGTGTTGAGGGGAACCAAGCACCGTTTCATTTTTGAAAATCGAACGGGTAGATCACGAGATCTCCGGGGGGCGGCGGAATCCGTCCCCCCCCCCCCTGTTACAAATAGGGGTAGCCAGGAGCCTGTTACAAATAGGGTTAAAGTTGAGACCTAGCCCAGACCCAGCCCAGGCCCAGCTCAGGCCCAGCCCAGGCCCAGCCCAGGCCCAGCCCAGGCCCAGCCCAGGCCCAGCCCAGGCCCAGCCCAGGCCCAGCCCAGGCCCAGCCCAGGCCCAGCCTAGGCCCAGCCTAGGCCCAGCCTAGGCCCAGCCTAGGCCCAGCCTAGGCCCAGCCTAGGCCCAGCCTAGGCCCAGCCTAGGCCCAGCCTAGGCCCAGCCTAGGCCCAGCCTAGGCCCAGCCTAGGCCCAGCCTAGGCCCAGCCTAGGCCCAGCCTAGGCCCAGCCTAGGCCCAGCCTAGGCCCAGCCTAGGCCCAGCCTAGGCCCAGCCTAGGCCCAGCCTAGGCCCAGCCCAGGCCCAGCCCAGGCCCAGCCCAGGCCCGGCCCATGGCCCATAGGGCCGGTCCAGCCCATGGCGAACTCTGTATCAGAGGATACGCCGGACGCGTCTAGATCAGAATAATTATTTATAATTATGCTATTATAGCTCATTATTGATGACCCAAGTATTATTATTGCTCAGTGACTCTACAATATCGAGTGAGGTCATCTGAGGTGACCAGCACTTATTTGCCAATAACTCTTGATATAATATCATTGAGATAAGAACGTGCGACCGGCACCACTGTGTATATCTCGTCGAGACGCGTCCGACATTGCGCAGCACGACATACCTGGTTCACAACATGACCTTAAGTTACCTTGACCTGGGGTAACATTTTGAATTTCACTTAGGTAACCTGGTCACCATGGTACGATTTGAATCTCCTTGACGAAACGAGCAAGATGGCATTAAAATGGGCACCGTGTGACCATAAGAGTCCGTGCATCCAAAACCCCAATCACCATTAGATGACGTTACAATTATTGCCCTATCTTCATCAGGCGGAAATATTCCGATAGATTCATATTCATATTCATATTGATTTATTAGAAATCATCCACGCAGTGGTTATTACGAATTCAGTCAACAGTTACATAATACCATAAAATGTGTGACGGTAAAATGACAGAAGAAAATAAAATACGCGTGCTGCTAAAATATTCCCTATTAATACCGATACGACATATGCGACTAAAACCATCACGGATACTCTGGGACTAGGCAGTGACACTATACTTAAGGGACTATGTCACTAGGCAGTGACGGCGCTCGGCACAGCAGACCGGGCGTTCCAGGATGATGCCGTCCTGAACGCAAACTCTCGCTGAGTTGTGGCCAGTCGGCACCTTGGGAGCTGGAGTTTAGGGCCCTGTCCACCTGTGTACAATCGTGCCGGCGCACCATCTCATCCACTCTCATCCAGCCCAGTGTTTCTAGCGCAGGCGAGATGTGTTCCGAGCGCCGCACTCCAGTCGCAAGCCTGGCCGCGAAATTCAGTGTCTTTTGGACGCGATGAAGCTGACACTGAGCGGCTCCTCCCCAGACGGAAAGGTTATATTGGATATGTGGGAAGACATGGGCATGGACGAGGAGCTTTAGGACGTCAGGAGTGAGATGATGACGGACCTTGTAGAGGGATGATAGAATGGAGTTGCACTTTCGGACGACCATGGCTATGTGGCGATTCCCATGCCAGTTGCTGGTCGAGGAGAACTCTTAGAATTTGCACGGTTTTACTCGTATATATGCCTTGGTCTGATATTGTAGATAGATGAGTAGATAGGTTTCATTTC
Organism: Chirona hameri; assembly: GCA_036785665.1. Taxonomy (NCBI): domain Eukaryota; kingdom Metazoa; phylum Arthropoda; class Thecostraca; order Balanomorpha; family Balanidae; genus Chirona; species Chirona hameri. The sequence goes on from JAXIVJ010002403.1 coordinate 53,340, forward strand.
CCACTCATTTACTTTCGAAAGGGGTATAAAGTTAATGTCCCTAGGCCGACCGCCGACGACTATTCTACCGACCAAAGTAATCGCCAATTGCCAAAAAGTCGACTCCGACTCCGGGCCGGAGTCGGAGTCGGTAAGATTTTAGCGACTCCGACTCCGACTCCGGTCAAAACTACCGACTCCGACCGACTCCAACTCCGACTTCGACTCCGACTCGGCAGCCCTGGTTAAAATGAGTGTATTTTGCCTCAAGCTAAATATCTTGCAGCTACGTATACAACACATGATCCTTGTGCAATGGATAATACCTAAAATATCGCGTCTTGCTGTCTGCTGTTTGAATGAGTGTCTCGCGTCTGTAGTTGACCAGGTCACGTGTCATCATCGTCTGGTGCCATGGCTCATGTCGCCCGGACGACACTGCATGGCGGCAGTCACGGCGCAGATATCGGCGGCAGTCACGGCGCAGATAGCGGCTAACGCGCCGGCGAGTGGCCGTGACGGCGCCGGAGAATGATAGGCGCAATATGGCGCCGGTTTGTCGGGGCGGCTTGAGGACCGCGAGGCCCGTCCTGAGATCAGACGTCATCTATCTGCCGTCAGCCGGGGAACGGCCGGCGGTCTCCCGGCGGCGGCCGGCTCTCAGGAGGCTGGAGCTGCAGTCGGCTAGATCAGACGCAGAGGAGAGGTGTAGCTCTCAGGAGGCCGGAGCTGCAGCCGGTTAGATCAGACGCAGAGGAGAGGTGTAGCTTCAGGGCTGGAGCTGCAGTCGGTTAGATCAGACGCAGAGGAGAGGTGTAGCTTCAGGGCCGGAGCTGCAGTCGGTTAGATCAGACGCAGAGGAGAGGTGTAGCTTCAGGGCTGGAGCTGCAGCCGGTTAGATCAGACGCAGAGGAGAGGTGTAGCTCTCAGGAGGCTGGAGCTGCAGTCGGTTAGATCAGACGCAGAGGAGAGGTGTAGCTTCAGAGCTGGAGCTGCAGTCGGTTACATCAGACGCAGAGGAGAGGTGTAGCTTCAGGGCCGGAGCTGCAGTCGGTTACATCAGACGCAGAGGAGAGGTGTAGCTTCAGATCCGGAGCTGCAGTCGGTTAGATCAGACGCAGAGGAGAAGTGTAGCTTCAGGGCCGGAGCTGCAGTCGGTTAGATCAGACGCAGAGGAGAGGTGTAGCTTCAGGGCCGAAGCTGCAGTCGGTTAGATCAGACGCAGAGGAGAGGTGTAGCTTCAGGGCTGGAGCTGCAGCCGGTTATATCAGACGCAGAGGAGAGGTGTAGCTCTCAGGAGGCTGGAGCTGCAGTCGGTTAGATCAGACGCAGAGGAGAGGTGTAGCTTCAGAGCTGGAGCTGCAGTCGGTTACATCAGACGCAGAGGAGAGGTGTAGCTTCAGGTCCGGAGCTGCAGTCGGTTAGATCAGACGCAGAGGAGAAGTGTAGCTTCAGGGCCGGAGCTGCAGTCGGTTAGATCAGACGCAGAGTAGAGGTGTAGCTTCAGGGCCGGAGCTGCAGTCGGTTAGATCAGACGCAGAGGAGAGGTGTAGCTGCAGGGCCGGAGCTGCAGCCGGTTACATCAGACGCAGAGGAGAGGTGTAGCTCTCAGGAGGCCGGAGCTGCAGCCGGTTAGATCAGACGCAGAGGAGAGGTGTAGCTTCAGGGCCGGAGCTGCAGTCGGTTAGATCAGACGCAGAGGAGAGGTGTAGCTTCAGGGCCGGAGCTGCAGTCGGTTAGATCAGACGCAGAGGAGAGGTGTAGCTTCAGGGCTGGAGCTGCAGCCGGTTATATCAGACGCAGAGGAGAGGTGCAGCTCTCAGGAGGCTGGAGCTGCAGTCGGTTAGATCAGACGCAGAGGAGAGGTGTAGCTTCAGAGCTGGAGCTGCAGTCGGTTACATCAGACGCAGAGGAGAGGTGTAGCTCTCAGGAGGCCGGAGCTGCAGTCGGTTAGATCAGACGCAGAGGAGAGGTGTAGCTTCAGGGCTGGAGCCGCAGTCGTTAGATCAGACGCAGAGGAGAGGTGTAGCTCTCAGGAGGCCGGAGCTGCAGTTGGTTACATCAGACGCAGAGGAGAGGTGTAGCTTCAGGGCCGGAGCTGCAGTCGGTTACATCAGACGCAGAGGAGAGGTGTAGCTTCAGGGCCGGAGCTGCAGTCGGTTACATCAGACGCAGAGGAGAGGTGTAGCTTCAGGGCCGGAGCTGCAGTCGGTTAGATCAGACGCAGAGGAGAGGTGTAGCTCTCAGGAGGTCAGAGCTGCAGTCGGTTAGATCAGACGCAGAGGAGAGGTGTAGCTCTCAGGATGCCGGAGCTGCTGTCGGTTAGATCAGACGCAGAGGAGAGGTGTAGCTTCAGGGCCGGAGCTGCAGTCGGTTAGATCAGACGCAGAGGAGAGGTGTAGCTTCAGGGCCAGAGCTGCAGTCGGTTAGAGCAGACGCAGAGGAGAGGTGTAGCTTCAGGGCCGGAGCTGCAGTCGGTTACATCAGACGCAGAGGAGAGGTGTAGCTTCAGGTCCGGAGCTGCAGTCGGTTAGATCAGACGCAGAGGAGAAGTGTAGCTTCAGGGCCGGAGCTGCAATCGGTTAGATCAGACGCAGAGGAGAGGTGTAGCTTCAGGGCCGGAGCTGCAGTCGGTTACATCAGACGCAGAGGAGAGGTGTAGCTCTCAGGAGGCTGGAGCTTCAGTCGGTTACATCAGACGCAGAGGAGAGGTGTAGCTCTCAGGAGGCCGGAGCTGCAGTCGGTTAGATCAGGCGCAGAGGAGAGGTGTAGCTTCAGAGCTGGAGCTGCAGTCGGTTACATCAGACGCAGAGGAGAGGTGTAGCTTCAGGGCCGGAGCTGCAGTCGGTTACATCAGACGCAGAGGAGAGGTGTAGCTTCAGGGCCGGAGCTGCAGTCGGTTAGATCAGACGCAGAGGAGAGGTGTAGCTTCAGGGCTGGAGCTGCAGTCGGTTACATCAGACGCAGAGGAGAGGTGTAGCTCTCAGGAGGCCGGAGCTGCAGTCGGTTAGATCAGACGCAGAGGAGAGGTGTAGCTCTCAGGAGGCCGGAGCTGCAGTCGGTTAGATCAGACGCAGAGGAGAAGTGTAGCTTCAGGGCCGGAACTGCAGTCGGTTAGATCAGACGCAGAGGAGAGGTGTAGCTTCAGGGCCGGAGCTGCAGTCGGTTAGATCAGACGCAGAGGAGAGGTGTAGCTTCAGGGCCGGAGCTGCAGTCTGTTACATCAGACGCAGATGAGAGGTGTAGCTTCAGGGCCGGAGCTGCAGTCGGTTAGATCAGACGCAGAGGAGAGATGTAGCTTCAGGGCCAGAGCTGCAGTCGGTTAGATCAGACGCAGAGGAGAGGTGTAGCTTCAGGGCCGGAGCTGCAGTCGGTTACATCAGACGCAGAGGAGAGGTGTAGCTTCAGGGCCGGAGCTGCAGTCGGTTAGATCAGACGCAGAGGAGAAGTGTAGCTGCAGGGCCGGAGCTGCAGTCGGTTAGATCAGACGCAGAGGAGAGGTGTAGCTTCAGGGCCGGAGCTGCAGTCGGTTAGATCAGACGCAGAGGAGAGGTGTAGCTTCAGAGCTGGAGCTTCAGTCGGTTAGATCAGACGCAGAGGAGAGGTGTAGCTCTCAGGAGGCCGGAGCTGCAGTCGGTTACATCAGACGCAGAGGAGAGGTGTAGCTTCAGAGCTGGAGCTGCAGTCGGTTAGATTAGACGCAGAGGAGAGGTGTAGCTTCAGGGCTGGAGCTGCAGTCGGTTAGATCAGACGCAGAGGAGAGGTGTAGCTTCAGGGCCAGAGCTGCAGTCGGTTAGATCAGACGCAGAGGAGAGGTGTAGCTTCAGGGCCGGAGCTGCAGTCGGTTACATCAGACGCAGAGGAGAGGTGTAGCTTCAGGGCCGGAGCTGCAGTCGGTTAGATCAGACGCAGAGGAGAGGTGTAGCCTCAGCCACTGGCGGGCCCGGAACGGCCAAAAAAAGCTGGCATGGTTTGGCACGAATCCCAATATGTCTAACAAATTTCCAATAACATCATATTTCACTTCCTTGCTTGGGCACTGACCACTGATTAAACAAAAATACTTATTTTGTTGAAGTTGCTCAGATTTCCTTCCAACTCAGGAAATTTGTCAATGTTTCGGCTGACTGATTTCAGCCGCCTGAGGGTCCTGGTCCCAATGCTATCCATGGCATCCATGGTATAGCCATGCATCCCGATGCCCCCTGGGTCCGCCCCCGGCTGTGGTCGGTTACACCGCTCCGATCATGGCCCCTGGGTCCGACCCTGGCTGTGGTCGGTTAGACCGCTCCGATCATGGCCCCTGGGTCCGACCCTGGCTGTGGTCGGTTAGACCGCTCCGATCATGGCCCCTGGGTCCGCCCCTGGCTGTGGTCGGTTAGACCGCTCCGATCATGGCCCCTGGGTCCGCCCCTGGCTGTGGTCGGTTAGACCGCTCCGATGCAGCGTATACGAAGGTACGACCGAGCGAGGTTCAGCTGTGTGTAATTATATGTCCTTCAAACAACAGCAGGCAGTGCCAGATTAGAAGAAACTCAATTTGCATTGTTAAGTTGGTTAAATAATTCATCCGTGGGCCATCCAACTTCATTTGTGAGGGAATTTGTCCCTTAAGCCGCGAGTTACTGGGGTATATTTCATAACGCGACTTACTAGGGGGGGGGGGGGATTTTTGCCCCCCCCCCCCTTCGGATCTCCGGAAACACTGGACCGATTAGGAAAAAAAAATCAAACGGCATTCGATAGCCCTGGGAAATTTATCGAGGGAAACCTAATATTGCTGACCTTGGGGTTACCGATGACGTCACAGGTCAGGTCAAGTACAAAATGTTTGACCGTGTCAAAAGGTATCGATGGATGGAATTGTCGCGCAAAATTGCAATATTAAACGCATAAGCAGTCAATAAATCGGTATGATTCATGTGTCTGACACTTCTAAGTACCATTCTAAGCTGTTTATGACCCTGGGTCAGGTCAAGGTCATCCGAGGTCAAGAGGTCAAACTGCAGGTTGCGGTTATTAGACGTTGTAACACAGTTTACAGGGTTGTTTTTCGTATAGAACGCGAAAAATGACCTTAGAACATTGTTTGTTCCATATAAATAGAAGTAAAAAGCAAAAACAGAAATGCATTGTTTATGCACAGTAATGCTGTGAGAGGTGATCGATTTTTGTCATTTAAAGGTCATAAGTCAGTTTTTTTCAGATATCCACTTCAAATTTGGTACACATATTCACCTCACACGTTTCGATCACATATATTCCTGTTTTGGGATAACTATGATTTTTTTCAAGCAAATATTGTAAAAACAAAACAAAAATGTATTTGGAGTTTTCAAAATTTTCATACAAAAAACTCAACAATCCGGGATGGCAGTTTGATAGCTGGGCTATTGTCAGTAATTTGATTTAAAATAATTGAATTTATCTCAAATATTGTACCTTTGACAGCGTTTTCCGCAAACCATTATTTGTCAACAAAAACCGAAGAACATGACGTCACTCTGAGTCTCTGACGTCATTCCCGGTTGACCTAACATAACCTCATCTTTTTCCTTTGGCCAACATATGTAAAATTGATGTGAGAGAAGGTACTCAAAGATTGGTGACGATACTGTTGTTGGTTTATGAGTTATTGCAAAATAACGGGAGGGGGCACAAAATAGCCCCCCACCCAGTAAGTCGCGGGTTAATGGGGAGGGCTGAGTTCGACGGCATTTCGATGAGTAATAAGATTATGATGATGGCTTTAACAGGAGTTGTACCTTGTTGAATGTTTAAAGGCAATGTGTCACCTTTGTATTGGTTTTGAACTGAGATAGCCATTATATTTGGCCGTTATTGAAATGTCGAAAATACTTAGGTCATTTGCAACACTGACAATTCAACCTTATTCGACTATATCAAGAGTTCATCTCGGTTTGTCGCATATGTAGGTACCCTAAAAGTATCTTGTAGGTACATACGTTCTGTACCTAGTTCAAACCCCAAGAAGTTAAAACCCAAAAGTAGAGGAAAGTAACCTATTAGCGACCCCTTCCTATTTGCGGCCCCCATCTGTTTGAGGAAACTGATCATGGAAAGTAACTAAAAGCATCTGTAAAAATGTTCCTCATATGTCTTTGAATAAATTATGCCCCTAACCGGCCTCACATGGTTCTAGAGTAACGCTCCAGTTAAGCCGATACAAAACAGACACATTTCTTATGTCAAACGTGTGCATTGCTAGCCTGTTCTTACCATTTGTTGTTGCTGCGATCATATGAAAACACATATAGTTAGGAAGTATATTCATCGCACATTTTAATTACTGTGCTTTCAAATGAAACAGCAACTCATTAGTTGTTTAAAGGAGCTAAACGTGTCGGACCTCACATTTCCTATTAGCGACCTGCTCGCCTTCTCTGTTCCCTTTTAGCGACCGGGATACAAAATGTCCATTGTGTCAGCATTGTAGCCTATTTGCGACCACGCCCATTTGCAAATAGGAACTGATGTCCCTATTTGCGATTTTTGCAAGGGTCCACCAAATTGCAAATCACGACAAATTGCATATGATATAGAAGAGTTTGCATGTAAGGTTATACACAAGCAAATGTTATGTCTATCAGAATATTCTTGTCGTTTAGCTATATCACTGATAAAATCAGAGCTACGGCCGTTCCCGCTAAGAGGGTCGCTAACTAGGCATCTTCCCCTATACATGGATTTAGTGTACTTTAGAGCATTGCAGCCAAGGCAAACAAAATGATCGCAATGCCAGCCGGCCTGAGCCAACGCTGAATCCTGTTCGAATGCTTTTAACGGTTAAACGGATCGAAAAGGCACATCTCCCGCGATCAGAAGCCGGATCTTGGTGACAACCTCAGGAGACACAGCATCAAGCCTGTCAATAAAAAACCATCAACACCGTCAGTCCAGCTGCCAGCGCTGCAAAAAAACACCACCCTGAAAACGCACTCAGCGTTTGTAGCCGACGGCAAAAAGGCTACTACCGACTATCGAGCTTCGGCAGTAAACTGCGCATCAGTCTTCTGCATACCATGTCAACCCGATACGCGGAACAGGATTCGGCAGGACAATGGCCGAACAAACATGAATTGGTTAAAGGGATCATAGGGGTTTTTCCCAGAATAATTGAGTTGCATAGTAAAACGTACTCATAAAGGTGGTAGAAGTCCCACGGTAGCCACATTTTTTTCTGGAAATAACCTCTTCTGCACGTAAAGACATTCCAAAGTGCGCGGTGATGCCACCGCGTATTTTCTGCAGGACCGGCTGAGGCAGAGCCAGTCATCTCTTTTATGCTAATAAAAACACCTCACGTATGGCATATTTCCGGTAAAATAAGCAATATTTGAAAGAAAATAAACTTGTTTTGTTACAACGACAGCAGCAGTTACCTAGTTTTTCCATAAAATTCTATATTTTTCATGCATTTTCATGCCAAAAAATGTATACGCCACCACCAAATTCTCAACGCTAAAGGCCAGAGAAAATAAAAACACAAAACTCAACGAACAGTGTGTAGTAATACAAAGTCTCGTCAGTTTTGAATTGCATAATAATTGTGTGTTCCAGTGTAGGACTTACAGATAATTCCAAACTCTCAAATTGATCTTAAGATAAAAGTGGTGGACAGTAGTGCCGATCAAGTACTCGTTATCTGATACTTTCCTCGAAAAACGCCCAAGTCTTAACGCTGATAATTTCTGAAATAATGGACTAAATGAGCATTGAGGTCCCTGTTATATGTCTTAAACGTGTTTAAAGCTCATACAACTGCAAAAGAGTGCATTTACTTTCAGGACGGATACCCGTATAATCCTTTTAATGTAGTGAGTAGACTGCGCCATTGGCTTTGCGAGTGCGTAGATGTGCGTATTCGTGTAAAAAGTGAATCATTAAAAAACAAAAAAACATGACCTTTTCCTCGAAACTATGAAAAATCCAATGTTATCAAAATTGTATTATTATGTTGTAATATTTCGGCCACAGGCCTTTATCAAACAGTAAAACAATGTTTATTTTTATTAATTTGTTAATTTAGACGTGCCAGCACATCCACTCTCTCGTACATTGTACACGATCTGACACACAGTACTAGTGGCTATTACGTGCCCGTCGCGATGTTACGTGAGGTGATCGGGTAGAAGCGGAGGGTGGAAGAAGGATCAGGATGGTGCAGTGCGGCGCGTCAACCATTTTGGTTGCTGCGCACAGCGAACTGCATTAGGGAGGGAGGGGAAGGATACAAGTGGGAGTAAAAAGTGATGTGCAACAGTAAAAGTACATATAAACAACCAATAGAAACACAATTAAGATGCAAGTGATGTTTCGTTTCGTTCGTTCTTCGTTTGCTAATCGTTTCTGACTTAGCAAGATCAATATTTGCTGTTTGATTTTCAATCTTATGTGAGCTTCTTCATAGCTCACATAAGCAGCAGTATTTTAAGAAAGTGTATCCATTATTATTGGAAAGTGTATCCATTACATGCGATATTAGCCTACGCAGGGGTATACACAGATACAGATACAGATACAGATAATGTATTCGGATCCTCCATTGCATGGTTTTTATGGCATCCACGTCATTACATAATAGCACATGTATATGACACGCTATAGTATAAAACACGCACAATAAACACAATGGTGGCAACGTTAAAAGAGTGGCAGAATGCGCAATCACAAGACGGTCAATACTGGTACAGAGAGGTACATGCACCTATTGTCCAGCCTTTGGCAATAGGCCGTTCCATGCGCGCGCGGCTCGGCACAGGAAGCTGTGCCTGGCGAACTCCGTCCGCACACGGGGCAGCTCAAGCTGGCCGCCATCAGTGGCGCGCGTGCGGCGGTCGGACACGTCGGCGCGCCGCAACACTCGCTGGCGCAACAGTTCTGAGGCGCTGGGGGAAGTGATGAGGTGGCGCATTGTGGCAATGTCGCGTTCGGTGAGCATTTCATCAACACTTGGCCACCCCAGCTCCCGTAATGACGGAGTTACATGGTCGCGCCGGCCGAGTCCGGCCACGATGCGGACACCGAAGTGAATCGCCTTTTGGACGCGCAGCTTCTGTGCCGCGGTACAGTTGCCCCACACCGTTATACAATAACGTATGTGGGGGAAGACGAGAGCCTCTATCAACAGCCGCCTGATACATTTCGGCAGCTTATGTCGGTTTCGCGCCAGACCCACCAGCACACAGTAGCAACGTTGAACAACAGACGCGATGTGGCTGTTCCATGTTAGGTGTGAGTCGATGACGACACCAAGCACCTTGACGTTCTGTGAGGGCAAAATTTTGTAATTGCCGAAATGAACAGAAAAGTCGACGGTGACGTTTTGACGGCGAGATCTCAGGAGGATCATCTCCGTTTTGGCCGGATTAATTTTTAGACGGTTCTGTGTGAACCACTTCATAGCTATGACTAGAGAACTTTCAACACGAGTTTTTAGAGCATGGGTGTTTAATAGAAAGTCAGCGTCAAGGAACTGGACGTCGTCAGCATACATCACGATCCTCCCATATGGGAGGTGCTGCGGCAAATCGTTGGTGAAGAGCAAAAACAGTACTGGACCTAAGATGGACCCTTGGACCACCCCGTGAGTCACGTCTAGCGCCCTTGAACCACCCCGCACGATCTGGGTACGCCCCTGCAGCCAGGCTATATATAGTAGCCCGTAGCCGTGATATGACACCCGTGACGGTGATATGGCAGCCCGTGACGGTGATATGGCAGCCGTGACGGTGATATGGCAGCCCGTGGCGTTAGCGGGCTGCCGCCTGTCGAATTACAAGCTGCAGCTGGACAATCGTTAAATTATTAAAGTCAATCTTTTCCGAGCGTCAAGTGCCCTCTCCGGCCGCGCCGCCGCCGCCAGCTGGAAACGAGATGAAGTCCCTTGCAACTGAGGGAAACGGTGTAAAAGGCAGCAACCGTATTGGACAGAGATTAAAAGGAAAACGCAATACTATATATATATATATATATATATATATATATATATATATATATATATATATATATATATATATATATATATATATAGCAAATGTCAGCTAATACTGACTACTCGATACTAATGATGAACACTGACTCGCGCAACCCCTCTGTCCAATACGGTTGCTGCCTTTTACACCGTTTCCCTCAGTTGCAAGGGACTTCATCTCGTTTCCAACTGTGCAGAGCTCAGTCCTCGGCTTAGTAATGTGCTGAGTAATGGTAGTTAGCAGAGCTCAGTCCTCGGCTTAGTAATGTGCTGAGTAACGGTAGTTAGCAGTCCTCGGCTTAGTAATGTGCTGAGTAACGGTAGTTAGCAGTCCTCGGCCTCGGCTTAGTAATGTGCTGAGTAATGGTAGTTAGCAGTCCTCGGCCTCGGCTTAGTAATGTGCTGAGTAACGGTAGTTAGCAGTCCTCGGCTTAGTAATGTGCTGAGTAACGGTAGTTAGCAGTCCTCGGCCTCGGCTTAGTAATGTGCTGAGTAATGGTAGTTAGCAGTCCTCGGCTTAGTAATGTGCTGAGTAATGGTAGTTAGCAGTACTCGGCCTAGTAATGTGCTGAGTAACGGTAGTCAGCAGTCCTCGGCCTCGGCTTAGTAATGTGCTGAGTAATGGTAGTTAGCAGTCCTCGGCCTCGGCTTAGTAATGTGCTGAGTAATGGTAGTTAGCAGTCCTCGGCCTAGTAATGTGCTGAGTAACGGTAGTTAGCAGTCCTCGGCCTCGGCTTAGTAATGTGCTGAGTAATTGTAGTTAGCAGTCCTCGGCTTAGTAATGTGCTGAGTAATGGTAGTTAGCAGTCCTCGGCTTAGTAATGTGCTGAGTAATGGTAGTTAGCAGTCCTCGGCTTAGTAATGTGCTGAGTAACGGTAGTTAGCAGTCCTCGGCCTCGGCTTAGTAATGTGCTGAGTAATGGTAGTTAGCAGTCCTCGACCTAGTAATGTGCTGAGTAACGGTAGTTAGCAGTCCTCGGCCTCGGCTTAGTAATGTGCTGAGTAATGGTAGTTAGCAGTCCTCGGCTTAGTAATGTGCTGAGTAATGGTAGTTAGCAGTCCTCGGCCTCGGCTTAGTAATGTGCTGAGTAATGGTAGTTAGCAGTCCTCGGCCTCGGCTTAGTAATGTCCTGAGTAATGGTAGTTAGCAGTCCTCGGCCTCGGCTTAGTAATGTGCTGAGTAATGGTAGTTAGCAGTCCTCGGCCTCGGCTTAGTAATGTGCTGAGTAATGGTAGTTAGCAGTCCTCGGCCTCGGCTTAGTAATGTGCTGAGTAATGGTAGTTAGCAGTCCTCGGCCTCGGCTTAGTAATGTGCTGAGTAATGGTAGTTAGCAGTCCTCGGCTTAGTAATGTGCTGAGTAATGGTAGTTAGCAGTCCTCGGCTTAGTAATGCGCTGAGTAATGGTAGTTAGCAGTCCTCGGCCTCGGCTTAGTAATGTGCTGAGTAATGGTAGTTAGCAGTCCTCGGCTTAGTAATGTGCTGAGTAATGGTAGTTAGCAGTCCTCGGCTTAGTAATGTGCTGAGTAATGGAGTTAGCAGTCCTCGGCTTAGTAATGTGCTGAGTAATGGTAGTTAGCAGTCCTCGGCCTCGGCTTAGTAATGTGCTGAGTAATGGTAGTTAGCAGTCCTCGGCCTCGGCTTAGTAATGTGCTGAGTAATGGTGGTTAGCAGAGCTCAGTCCTCGGCTTAGTAATGTGCTGAGTAACGGTAGTTAGCAGTCCTTGGCTTAGTAATGTGCTGAGTAATGGTAGTTAGCAGTCCTCGGCCTCGGCTTAGTAATGTGCTGAGTAATGGTAGTTAGCAGTCCTCGGCTTAGTAATGTGCTGAGTAATGGTAGTTAGCAGTCCTCGGCCTCGGCTTAGTAATGTGCTGAGTAATGGTAGTTAGCAGTCCTCGGCTTAGTAATGTGCTGAGTAATGGTAGTTAGCAGTCCTCGGCTTAGTAATGTGCTGAGTAATGGTAGTTAGCAGTCCTCGGCTTAGTAATGTGCTGAGTAATGGTAGTTAGCAGTCCTCGGCTTAGTAATGTGCTGAGTAACGGTAGTTAGCAGTCCTCGGCTTAGTAATGTGCTGAGTAATGGTAGTTAGCAGTCCTCGGCTTAGTAATGTGCTGAGTAACGGTAGTTAGCAGTCCTCGGCTTAGTAATGTGCTGAGTAATGGTAGTTAGCAGAGCTCAGTCCTCGGCTTAGTAATGTGCTGAGTAATGGTAGTTAGCAGAGCTCAGTCCTCGGCTTAGTAATGTGCTGAGTAATGGTAGTTAGCAGTCCTCGGCCTCGGCTTAGTAATGTGCTGAGTAATGGTAGTTAGCAGAGCTCAGTCCTCGGCTTAGTACTGTGCTGAGTAATGGTAGTTAGCAGTCCTCGGCCTCGGCTTAGTAATGTGCTGAGTAATGGTAGTTAGCAGTCCTCGGCTTAGTAATGTGCTGAGTAACGGTAGTTAGCAGTCCTCGGCTTAGTAATGTGCTGAGTAATGGTAGTTAGCAGTCCTCGGCTTAGTAATGTGCTGAATAATGGTAGTTAGCAGAGCTCAGTCCTCGGCTTAGTAATGTGCTGAGCAACGGTAGCTAGCAGTCCTCGGCTTAGTCATGTGCTGAGTAATGGTAATTAGCAGAGCTCAGTCCTCGGCTTAGTAATGTGCTGAGTAACGGTAGTTAGCAGTCCTCGGCTTAGTAATGTGCTGAGTAACGGTAGTTAGCAGTCCTCGGCCCTGGCTTAGTAATGTGCTGAGTAATGGTAGTTAGCAGTCCTCGGCTTAGTAATGTGCTGAGTAACGGTAGTTAGCAGTCCTCGGCTTAGTAATGTGCTGAGTAATGGTAGTTAGCAGTCCTCGGCCTCGGCTTAGTAATGTGCTGAGTAATGGTAGTTAGCAGTCCTCGGCTTAGTAATGTGCTGAGTAACGGTAGTTAGCAGTCCTCGGCTTAGTAATGTGCTGAGTAATGGTAGTTAGCAGAGCTCAGTCCTCGGCTTAGTAATGTGCTGAGTAATGGTAGTTAGCAGAGCTCAGCCTCGGCTTAGTAATGTGCTGAGTAATGGTAGTTAGCAGTCCTCGGCCTCGGCTTAGTAATGTGCTGAGTAATGGTAGTTAGCAGAGCTCAGTCCTCGGCTTAGTAATGTGCTGAGTAATGGTAGTTAGCAGTCCTCGGCCTCGGCTTAGTAATGTGCTGAGTAATGGTAGTTAGCAGTCCTCGGCTTGGTAATGTGCTGAGTAACGGTAGTTAGCAGTCCTCGGCTTAGTAATGTGCTGAGTAATGGTAGTTAGCAGTCCTCGGCTTAGTAATGTGCTGAGTAACGGTAGTTAGCAGTCCTCGGCCTCGGCTTAGTAATGTGCTGAGTAATGGTAGTTAGCAGTCCTCGGCTTAGTAATGTGCTGAGTAACGGTAGTTAGCAGTCCTCGGCCTCGGCTTAGTAATGTGCTGAGTAATGGTAGTTAGCAGAGCTCAGTCCTCGGCTTAGTAATGTGCTGAGTAATGGTAGTTAGCAGAGCTCAGTCCTCGGCTTAGTAATGTGCTGAGTAATGGTAGTTAGCAGTCCTCGGCCTCGGCTTAGTAATGTGCTGAGTAATGGTAGTTAGCAGTCCTCAGTCCTCGGCTTAGTAATGTGCTGAGTAATGGTAGTTAGCAGAGCTCAGTCCTCGGCTTAGTAATGTGCTGAGTAATGGTAGTTAGCAGAGCTCAGTCCTCGGCTTAGTAATGTGCTGAGTAATGGTAGTTAGCAGAGCTCAGTCCTCGGCTTAGTAATGTGCTGAGTAATGGTAGTCAGCAGAGCTCAGTCCTCGGCTTAGTAATGTGCTGAGTAACGGTAGTTAGCAGTCCTCGGCTTAGTAATGTGCTGAGTAACGGTAGTTAGCAGTCCTCAGCTTAGTAATGTGCTGAGTAACGGTAGTTAGCAGTCCTCGGCTTAGTGATGTGCTGAGTAATGGTAGTTAGCAGAGCTCAGTCCTCGGCTTAGTAATGTGCTGAGTAATGGTAGTTAGCAGAGCTCAGTCCTCGGCTTAGTAATGTGCTGAGTAATGGTAGTTAGCAGTCCTCGGCCTCGGTTTAGTAATGTGCTGAGTAACGGTAGTTAGCAGTCCTCGGCTTAGTAATGTGCTGAGTAATGGTAGTTAGCAGAGCTCAGTCCTCGGCTTAGTAATGTGCTGAGCAACGGTAGTTAGCAGTCCTCGGCTTAGTCATGTGCTGAGTAATGGTAGTTATCAGAGCTCAGTCCTCGGCTTAGTAATGTGCTGAGTAACGGTAGTTAGCAGTCCTCGGCTTAGTAATGTGCTGAGTAACGGTAGTTAGCAGTCCTCGGCCTTGGCTTAGTAATGTGCTGAGTAATGGTAGTTAGCAGTCCTCGGCTTAGTAATGTGCTGAGTAACGGTAGTTAGCAGTCCTCGGCTTAGTAATGTGCTGAGTAATGGTAGTTAGCAGTCCTCGGCCTCGGCTTAGTAATGTGCTGAGTAATGGTAGTTAGCAGTCCTCGGCTTAGTAATGTGCTGAGTAACGGTAGTTAGCAGTCCTCGGCTTAGTAATGTGCTGAGTAATGGTAGTTAGCAGTCCTCGGCTTAGTAATGTGCTGAGTAACGGTAGTTAGTAGTCCTCGGCCTCGGCTTAGTAATGTGCTGAGTAATGGTAGTTAGCAGTCCTCGGCTTAGTAATGTGCTGAGTAATGGTAGTTAGCAGTCCTCGGCTTAGTAATGTGCTGAGTAATGGTAGTTAGCAGTCCTCGGCTTAGTAATGTGCTGAGTAATGGTAGTTAGCAGTCCTCGGCTTAGTAATGTGCTGAGTAATGGTAGTTAGCAGTCCTCGGCTTAGTAATGTGCTGAGTAATGGTAGTTAGCAGAGCTCAGTCCTCGGCTTAGTAATGTGCTGAGTAATGGTAGTTAGCAGTCCTCGGCTTAGTAATGTGCTGAGTAACGGTAGCTAGCAGTCCTCGGCTTAGTAATGTGCTGAGTAATGGTAGTTAGCAGTCCTCGGCTTAGTAATGTGCTGAGTAATGGTAGTTAGCAGTCCTCGGCTTAGTAATGTGCTGAGTAATGGTAGTTAGCAGTCCTCGGCTTAGTAATGTGCTGAGTAATGGTAGTTAGCAGTCCTCGGCCTCGGCTTAGTAATGTGCTGAGTAATGGTAGTTAGCAGTCCTCGGCTTAGTAATGTGCTGAGTAATGGTAGTTAGCAGTCCTTGGCTTAGTAATGTGCTGAGTAATGGTAGTTAGCAGTCCTCGGCTTAGTAATGTGCTGAGTAACGGTAGTTAGCAGTCCTCGGCTTAGTAATGTGCTGAGTAACGGTAGTTAGCAGTCCTCGGCCTCGGCTTAGTAATGTGCTGAGTAATGGTAGTTAGCAGTCCTCGGCCTCGGCTTAGTAATGTCCTGAATAATGGTAGTTAGCAGAGCTCAGTCCTCGGCTTAGTAATGTGCTGAGTAATGGTAGTTAGCAGTCCTCGGCCTCGGCTTAGTAATGTGCTGAGTAATGGTAGTTAGCAGTCCTCGGCCTCGGCTTAGTAATGTTCTGAGTAATGGTAGTTAGCAGTCCTCGGCCTCGGCTTAGTAATGTGCTGAGTAATGGTAGTTAGCAGTCCTCGGTCCTCGGCTTAGTAATGTGCTGAATAATGGTAGTTAGCAGTCCTCGGTCCTCGGCTTAGTAATGTGCTGAGTAACTGTAGTTAGCAGTCCTCGGCTTAGTAATGTGCTGAGTAATGGTAGTTAGCAGTCCTCGGCCTCGGCTTAGTAATGTGCTGAGTAATGGTAGTTAGCAGTCCTCGGCCTCGGCTTAGTAATGTGCTGAGTAATGGTAGTTAGCAGTCCTCGGCCTCGGCTTAGTAATGTGCTGAGTAATGGTAGTTAGCAGAGCTCAGTCCTCGGCTTAGTAATGTGCTGAGTAATGGTAGTTAGCAGAGCTCAGTCCTCGGCTTAGTAATGTGCTGAGTAATGGTAGTTAGCAGACCTCAGGCCTCGGCTTAGTAATGTGCTGAGTAATGGTAGTTAGCAGTCCTCGGCTTAGTAATGTGCTGAGTAATGGTAGTTAAGCAGTCCTCGGCTTAGTATGTGCTGAGTAATGGTAGTTAGCAGTCCTCGGCTTAGTAATGTGCTGAGTAATGGTAGTTAGCAGTCCTCGGCTTAGTAATGTGCTGAGTAATGGTAGTTAGCAGAGCTCAGTCCTCGGCTTAGTAATGTGCTGAGTAATGGTAGTTAGCAGTCCTCGGCTTAGTAATGTGCTGAGTAACGGTAGCTAGCAGTCCTCGGCTTAGTAATGTGCTGAGTAATGGTAGTTAGCAGTCCTCGGCTTAGTAATGTGCTGAGTAATGGTAGTTAGCAGTCCTCGGCTTAGTAATGTGCTGAGTAATGGTAGTTAGCAGTCCTCGGCTTAGTAATGTGCTGAGCAATGGTAGTTAGCAGTCCTCGGCCTCGGCTTAGTAATGTGCTGAGTAATGGTAGTTAGCAGTCCTCGGCTTAGTAATGTGCTGAGTAATGGTAGTTAGCAGTCCTCGGCTTAGTAATGTGCTGAGTAATGGTAGTTAGCAGTCCTCGGCTTAGTAATGTGCTGAGTAACGGTAGTTAGCAGTCCTCGGCTTAGTAATGTGCTGAGTAACGGTAGTTAGCAGTCCTCGGCCTCGGCTTAGTAATGTGCTGAGTAATGGTAGTTAGCAGTCCTCGGCTTAGTAATGTGCTGAGTAATGGTAGTTAGCAGAGCTCAGTCCTCGGCTTAGTAATGTGCTGAGTAATGGTAGTTAGCAGTCCTCGGCCTAGTAATGTGCTGAGTAACGGTAGTTAGCAGTCCTCGGCCTCGGCTTAGTAATGTGCTGAGTAATGGTAGTTAGCAGTCCTCGGCCTCGGCTTAGTAATGTGCTGAATAATGGTAGTTAGCAGAGCTCAGTCCTCGGCTTAGTAATGTGCTGAGTAATGGTAGTTAGCAGTCCTCGGCCTCGGCTTAGTAATGTGCTGAGTAATGGTAGTTAGCAGTCCTCGGCCTCGGCTTAGTAATGTTCTGAGTAATGGTAGTTAGCAGTCCTCGGCCTCGGCTTAGTAATGTGCTGAGTAATGGTAGTTAGCAGTCCTCGGTGCTCGGCTTAGTAATGTGCTGAGTAATGGTAGTTAGCAGTCCTCGGTCCTCGGCTTAGTAATGTGCTGAGTAACGGTAGTTAGCAGTCCTCGGCTTAGTAATGTGCTGAGTAATGGTAGTTAGCAGTCCTCGGCCTCGGCTTAGTAATGTGCTGAGTAATGGTAGTTAGCAGTCCTCGGCCTCGGCAAGTAATGTGCTGAGTAATGGTAGTTAGCAGTCCTCGGCTTAGTAATGTGCTGAGTAATGGTAGTTAGCAGTCCTCGGCTTAGTAATGTGCTGAGTAATGGTAGTTAGCAGTCCTCGGCTTAGTAATGTGCTGAGTAACGGTAGTTAGCAGTCCTCGGCTTAGTAATGTGCTGAGTAACGGTAGTTAGCAGTCCTCGGCCTCGGCTTAGTAATGTGCTGAGTAATGGTAGTTAGCAGTCCTCGGCTTAGTAATGTGCTGAGTAATGGTAGTTAGCAGAGCTCAGTCCTCGGCTTAGTAATGTGCTGAGTAATGGTAGTTAGCAGTCCTCGGCCTAGTAATGTGCTGAGTAACGGTAGTTAGCAGTCCTCGGCCTCGGCTTAGTAATGTGCTGAGTAATGGTAGTTAGCAGTCCTCGGCCTCGGCTTAGTAATGTGCTGAATAATGGTAGTTAGCAGAGCTCAGTCCTCGGCTTAGTAATGTGCTGAGTAATGGTAGTTAGCAGTCCTCGGCCTCGGCTTAGTAATGTGCTGAGTAATGGTAGTTAGCAGTCCTCGGCCTCGGCTTAGTAATGTTCTGAGTAATGGTAGTTAGCAGTCCTCGGCCTCGGCTTAGTAATGTGCTGAGTAATGGTAGTTAGCAGTCCTCGGTGCTCGGCTTAGTAATGTGCTGAGTAATGGTAGTTAGCAGTCCTCGGTCCTCGGCTTAGTAATGTGCTGAGTAACGGTAGTTAGCAGTCCTCGGCTTAGTAATGTGCTGAGTAATGGTAGTTAGCAGTCCTCGGCCTCGGCTTAGTAATGTGCTGAGTAATGGTAGTTAGCAGTCCTCGGCCTCGGCAAGTAATTTGGTGCAGCATAACTTCAGGCGTTTACTACTAGTGCCATCTAGGGACAGGAATATATGTAAGTAGACATGGGTATCGTTGGTCTTGGTCTTAAGTATGGCATGGTTAGGGTTACACATTTGGATGACCAGATGGTCACAAAAAGGTGTCAACAAAAAGGTGACAAGTCATTTTGGAATGACCTGTAACCTCGAATGGAATTGAATGTATATTGTGCAAACATTCGACAAAGTACGTGTACAGTATCTATAAATTCCCTAATATAAGCGTAGGAACAAGGGGGAGGAGGGAGGCAGGGGTGAATTGGCCCACTTACTTTTGACCAATTTCGGGCAAAAAAAAATATTTGATTTGCGTTGGATTTGTTTAAAGGGATGTTGCCACCTCGCAGGCCAATATGGAGTTTTTGGTGTGTAACGGTAGATAAGGCGTGTCCGATTTCACCTGCAAAATTTGGTTACCGAAACTCCCCCCATTAAATAAAAAAAATACATTCGTACCGCTCATGATTGGCACACATTCGTAAAACTGGAGTCGCTTCATCACTATTCAGAATCACTTCTTTGCGGACTATGATTTGCTTTAGAATATTGTAAACTCAACATCACCATTCCGTCAGAGCACTTTAAAATTAAAATGCGTATACAGTAATTATATTTTCAACAACCATAGCCTCTTTCATAATAAAACATGAATAAAACAGCAATAATAGCTATGGCTCGACTTTGGGGCCGTAGGAGATTCGTGTCCAATACCTTACAACGCAGATAGACTTGCCAAGGTCAAGTCTCGGCGAATTCGGACGCTTCGGCTTTGGGCGGGCGCCAATACCACAGCCAAACTGGAAGAGAGCGGCCATCATGAATACAGTGCATAGCTGGGACCAACGTTTTGGAGTCAGAAAAAAATGTTGTTACCCTGCTTTAGGTGCTGCAGGAGCAAGTTGAGTTTGAGCATACACGACTGTTGATCCCCACCTTTCATTTAAGTTGCTTTTTAGAAATCCTCCGGAGGTGGCAATATCCCTTTAATGACCAAACGTTCGCTAATGCGAGAAAAGACCAAATCTGCAAATAAATTTTGTAGGGGGGGGGGGGCGTTTCTCTCAAGACGAGATAAAGGTTTCACTGCCCCCCCCCCCCCCCCCACACTTTTCGTGACGTTCCTTCATCCCTGTTTCTTACCACACGTAGAAACCGTAACACAAAACTGAGCATCATTTTGTTACCGAGCGGGCGCGATGCGCCCGTGAGGTTTCTCTACTTACTAGACAAATTTACATTTTACCCGGCCCGAACCAGCCCGACCCGGCCATACAGATGCTTTTCTGAAGCTAATTACTTTTCAACCACTGCTCCGATTGAGATCGGGTTTTCACCATTGGATAGGACCGTCAAATCAATTTTGATTTTGTTATAGTGCGTTCTGATAGGGTTGGTACCACAGCGCGTGGCACCCACAGACGTTAAAATGAACACAAATCATTCTTGATCAAAAATGACTTGATTGATCTAAGCATTCGTTATGTATACGCTGAAGCATGCAGCGCTCAGGACGTACTCCCTTTTGGCGGATTCGAGAAAAGAGATAATTTATTTATTTATTTATTTATTTATTGAACGTCATAGGCTCATTCCACTCAGGTGTGGCTATTACAGAACCAGTGTCAAAAAGGTAAAGAAATGTAGGTCAAACGGTCAGACACTCAGACACACATCCACACGTCCACACACATACACACTCTCACGTAAGTGTCGTCAAAAAGCAGGCGCCGCTATCGGTCAGCCATTTGCCGCTGCAGTACATGCTTACGCAGCTCCTTCTTGAACTGCGGTAGGTTCGAATCCCGTAAGTGCGGTGGTAACATGTTAGAAGTTGTCACGGTTGAGTAAAGGAATCGCCTCCTTCCAGATTCCGATTTGATAGCTGGAACGTGAATCATGTCACCTTGTCGTGTATCGCGCTGGTGCACATGACGTCTATATATAATATTGTCATATAGCGACTCGGGCTGCGAAGTGACCAGGACGCGTTTTAGAAGGGTCAGTGCGTGGAATTTGTGCAGGTTGTCGGCAGTAAGCCACTCAAGGTCTCGTAATACATCGCTGACATGGTCAAATTTTCGGCGCCCCGAAATTACACGTGCTGCAAAGTTAAGCACCTTCTGGAGACGTGCGGTTTGGGTAGCGTTGCATGTTCCGTAGACACGGATACAGGCGCCGCCCATGCCATGTACAATTTAATCAAACTTAATTTTTATGTTGGCATGCATGGAGGCCTGGCAATTTTTTTGGAAGACTAAAAGGACTAAAAGGACTACCACGTGTGCTCCCGTACCGTTTCATATTTCAAACCTGTTTTAGCTTTACCAGTGCGCATCCGCTCGGTCATCGCCCACACAGACGTTTTACTGGTATTTACATGTCTCAATGCTCTTTACGACAATGTAGTGCCAGTCGGCAGTGATCTGCGACAGCGAAACAAATCTGCGACAGTGAAACCAATGCTGTGATAGTTGTGTGCATTATCGCATTGTGCGCCATCGTCAAACGATCAGCTATGATTTCTCGCTTGGCTCCTCAATCGCCTCTACCCCTCCGGAATGCTCCATTACCCTGATTGGGCTAATTACCTCTTATTTATTTGAAAACTACTGCGGCAGAGGTTATAGACCACTGTGCAGATCGCAGTCCTCGGCTTCAAGTAATGCGGTACAGCATAACTTCAGGCATTTACTACTAGAGTGCCATCTAGGGACAGGAATATAAGTTGTCATGTGCTCAGTATACTCCATGGTCTTTAACCAGCCAGATCTACTTTCAGAGACCATCTGGGTACCTACTTAGTTATTGCATTTGAGATATGCAACTATTAAATTGTTCTTCTCTTATATCTCTGGCACGTTTTACCTCCGAATAATATGAATACTTCACTGCAGGAGCCTAAGACGGCACCGTCGCATGACCATGTCTTTGTTCTGGCGCCTTTCTTCTTCTTCTGGCGCTCCCCTTGTCCACAGTCAGGCCGTGTGAGTGTATCTAGCCTGTTCCTCTGTCGTCGCCGCCGGCTCGGTCCCGTAATTGGCTGACACGCCATAATAACGGCGGCACCCCCTGCGGGCATATGAGCCCATCGATAAAACCTCCAGACAGCCACTCCAGTGTTGTCGAGTCACTCCACGCGATTAGTTGTCCCAGAACTCGTCTGGAAAGCTAGTCAGGAAAGCAATAATACTTTGATCCCGGTCTGAAGACAAAAACTGTGCTATAGTAAGCAGAGCAAATGTTTGCTGCATCTTTCCTATGATGAACTTCATCATCGTCTATCAAAGTACGGAAATAAGAATCAGTGCTGCTGGCTATAAATGACATGTAATGGTGTAATCCGGCCTATCATGGAACACAATGGTTCTCAGCTTCCAGGGTATGGTTACCAACTTTGGATGACCAGAATGAATCGTTATCCACCTCCTCAATTGCGCAGCCTGTAGTTCCCGGCTTCAAGCCATGCGGTACAGCATAACTTCAGGCGTTTGATACTAGTGCCACCTAGGGACAGGAATATAAGTTGACTTGTTAGCTGTTGCTCTTAATCTAAAACAGGGATTCCCAGCGTATAACAGCAGAGGAGCAGCCAGGGGGCAAGGGGGCAATCCCCCCACCCCTTACGGGTCACAGGGGGCCCCACCGAGATTGGCCCAGATACCATTTGCATTAGCTAAATGGCTTTCAAAAAGCCACAGAGGATCCCTCAAACCAGGCAAGGGTCACTCCGGTGCATGGCAAGGGCCCCCAGAGACACTGAAGGACTTTTGAAGACAGCCCAGGGGCCTTTTGGGCATGTCCAGGGGCCCATTGAGCCCACCCAGGGACCCCAAAAACTGTACAGGGGCCTCTCGAGAATGTCCAGGGGCCATTGAGCCCACTTAAGGGCGCGCAAACATGCCCAGGGACCTTTCGAGCATGCCCTGGGCCCATTTAGCCCACTCAGGGGCCCCAAAAACCTGCCCAGGGGCCTCTAGAGCATATCCACTTGTCCAGGGGCCAATTGAGCCCACCCACGGCCAAACAAACCTGCCCAGTGGCCTCTCGAGCATGTCGAGGGACCCATTGAGTATGTTCAGAGGCCTCTCGAACCTGCCCAAAGGCCCATTATAATCTGTTTTGGGGCCTCTCGGAACCTTCCCAGAGGCCCATTATAGTTTTCCCAGGGGCCCATAGTATATTTAGGGGCCTCTCAAACCTGCTCAGGGGCCATTAGAGCCTGTCCAGAGGCCTCTCGAGCTTGCCCAGGGGCCCATTTAGTCTGTTCAGTGGCCTCTCCAACCTGCCCAGGGGCCTCTGGAGCTTGCCCAGGGGCCCATTGAGTCTGTTCAAGGGCCTCTTGAACCTACCTAGGGGCAATTAGAGTCTGTTCAGGGGCCTTTCAAGCTTTCCCAATGGTCCATTGATCCTGTTCAGGGGCCTCTCGAACCTGCCCAGGGACTATTAGAGTCTGCTCAGGGGCCTCTCAGCTTGCCAAGGGACAATTGTGTCTGTTCAGGGGCCTCTCGAGCTTATCCAGAGGGCCGTTGAATCTGTGAACGGGGCCCTCGAGCCTGCCCAGGGGTTGCTAGCCGTCGCCTGGAGCGCCTGCTATAGCTGGAGCGCCTGCTAGCCGTGGTTGGCGCGGTCATAATGAGCAGTAATGTGCTGTACCCTGACCCACCTGGTGCAATGTTTTCTTGGGTTTAAAATGGTAATTTGATAAGTCTGATGCGTTTTTTCAGGGGGGGGGGGGTGGTGGTAGTACAAAACAATTTAACAATTTTCCTCTCAGGAGATTGTGTGCTGCAATATTTGTCAGCCGACGGGAGGGTCGCCGATCAGCCGACGGGGCGTCGCCGACGGGAGGGTCGGGGGGGGGGGGGGGTCCCCCCACTCTTAGAAGGCGAGAGGGGGGTCGCCCCCCCCCCATATACACACACACACACGCACACTTTTTGCGGGAAAAATTAACAATTTATCATAAAAATTGCCTTTGCAGCAGTCAAAATCCAGCTATCCAGCTATGTCAATCCAGCTGTCAACAACTGGCAAATTTCGTGCCGCTTTGCGGCATGACACAAGTTTCGCAATTGCTTATACAAATTTGGAAAATAGGGAAAATAATTGTATTGAGTGTCTAGCAGAGGCTGTCCTTGGCGGTAATTGCTGACCCCAGGGCCCATTCCTTCATAAAATATTAACTTTCAAGTTTCAAGCAGGCTACATGTTTAGCTAGTCTGCCGAGTTCCGAAAAAGGCGACGCGAACGCAAAGACGAGAAGATCGGCACCCGGAAGCTGTTACAACGGTGCCCAATTTGCTGGACCGAAGAGCTAATAGTGGGAACAGGCCAGGACCATCTCCCCAAGCCATATCCCCCAGGCTCCTCCAGATCGACAGGGACCATTTATGCGCGGAAAAGTCGTTTTGCCTCTTGCTGCTTTCAAACCATTTGCACTGTTACCAGTTGTTTGTTACAGTTCGGTACGTATGTATACAGTTATTATTATCATATGTACTATTGAGTGCTGACTGCCACCGGTCATCGTGATTTACTATCCGAGGCTAATGTATATGAAACCTACTTTCATTTCAATATTTGTCATCATACCCAGATGCGCAACTAGGAAAAGAGGTTGCCTATCTCTCCACTCACTATCTCCACTCACGGTCTGGTTCCAATATTAACATTTCGTTTTCCAGGACCTAAAACTAACATTTTCACGCTGTTTCGCGGCGTCACATCGGTAGTCATCGTCATAACGAAGCCATAGTCAGCGTGATCGGTTCGTCGTAACGCTGAATTTAATTAATCGCATTTTTAGTTTCTTATTCTCTACAAGGCCCACCGCCTATATTTCTTGGTTTTATCAGGCAAACCCGTAAACATTTCGCTCGCGGGGCTAACTAACAAGTACCTACCTGCTATAACATGACAATCCCCCCAAAAAAAACTGCAAAGTCTTAAATACATGTATTAAAATGGGGGTGCATTTTTTCGTTATTTCAGCCGCCCTCAAAAGTCGATCCCTACCTGTCGTCAGCTAAGATATTTTATCTCCTGTACGTAACAATAAAAATTAGTAATGCGCTCAGTACAATACCTACTGAGGGTCCTGGTCCAATCCAGCTCATCAAAAGAAGACGAAGGAAAATTGTTAAACAGGGGGACTCACAAAATATAGTGGCCGAAATCCATAGCGTTTTTCATATCCCCTTAAATGTATTTTTCTGTATTTTTGGGAGGTGGGGCCGCTCCCAGGGGCGGATCCAGGGGGGGGGGGGTCACGGGGGTCATAACCCCCCCCCCCCCCCTTGGGCCCTGGGGGCACCACCGCGCCGTGGGGTACTACCGCGCCGGGGCACCAGGAGCACCACCAAAATAAAGTGTTAGGTAGAGACAGCGATCCTTTTCTGGCCGTGTATTCCCGTCCCAACGTCCGCTCAGCTCCAGCGCCAGGTCACAATTGCCACCCGCCCCCGGCTCTCGCTCCGACCCCGAGCGCCGGCGGTCGCAGGGGCGCGCCCAGCTGGAGGCGGACCCGGCCGCCCGCAGAGGCGCGCCCAGCAGGAGGCGCGGCAAGGGCGCCGCACATGTATCATGATTCACGCGCCCCACACACCTCCCCCCAACATAAAATGGAAAGCCTCTGTTTATCATGAAACCAAACACACGCAGAAGAACAAAACAAAACGACAAACAAAACCAAGATCTATTAACAGCTGACCGTGTCGATATCGAGCACGTCGTCTGTTAGCTCCGGCAGTTAGTAACTAAATAAGTTGCACAACTTCTTCACGACCTTTTGGTACCCCAGAGGGCTCAGGTGGACGCCGTCCCGCTTGAACCAATGGCAGGCGATGTCGTTCCGAACCACGTGCCGGCGCCTGACCATGCTGGTCAGGGAGCGTCCGAGGTAGGGCACGAACTGCGCCCCGTGTGCCGCTGCCATCCTCCTCATGGCCTGGTCAGCGCGGAACGCCGGGGTTTCCTCGTATTGTACCCCCATGTCGCACCAGAGTCGAGGAGCCGGGCCTGCCAAAATAACTTCGTTAGAACGTAGCTCCTCCAACACCTCCTCCACGTCCCTTTCGGACAGACCCCTTGGCTCCTCATTGGGCCTGCCGTACACCTCATTACCCCCAAGCCATATAAACACTTTCCCTAGCCTTAGGTTCTGTTTACGAGCCTCATCCTCCCACTCCCGGATGTGCTCCCTAATCAACTGCCTTTCCTTTGACCATGTACTTCCCCGCACAGCCAGGTTCAGCACGAACTCCCTTGGGCCAAGTGGGAGGTCAAGGTTGGCCGCCAAACTATCCCCCAGGATTAGGTTCAGCTTTCCCTCCCGTGTGCTCTGTTGCGTGGCCGCGCGAGCTGCGCCGGAGATTGCTTGGAGGTACGACCGCTGGCGGCCTGTCTCCGCCAGGCCAGCTGTCGCGGCTGAGTTGGAGGGCGCCTCCTCCGCCAACGCCATCTGGAAGGCCGGCTCCTGCAGCAACTTCCCAAGCTCCATGGCCGTGTCGTCTGCTGTCCCGGTACCATCCTCCTTGGGGAACGTGGGAACATACATTTCTATGAGCCCCCGCACGTCCTCATCATAAATGCCTTGCCCTAAGGCCTCGGCCTCCGTGAGGAGGTCATCTACATCGACGGCTCCCGGGCTGACATAACGACTAGGGGCCTTAATCGAGGGGTCCGCCATCGGTAAATAGAGTGGCGTGACCTCGTCGGCCTCATCACCCCTTATCGACTCTACCGTCGCGTTACCGTCTGGAGATGGTTTTCCCGCGTCGGGTGGCGCCCGTATGCTCTCCAGTGCGTCCACCCGGAGCTGCAGCTCGTCCACCGTGCTCTTGAGGTCGTTGAAGCGAGCCTCCAGCTGGGTGAATCGCTCGGCTGACGGTTGAGCGCAGTCTCGTGCCGTACTAACTTGCTCAGTGAGGTCCATATCTGCCAACATCACCACATCGGTGTGTATCAATGCACACTGCATACACATGGTGCCGAAACGTATATCAACATTCATGCACATATGGACATTGTTGTCTGGGGTACAAAAGGGCCGAAATACGTTACAAGTATCTTAGTGATATAATTAACACCTCTGCGCCCACGTATGCATGCCAAGTGATTGTGTATTTTATGTTGTTTTATGTTTATACATCTTTTTATGTTTTACTGGTCCGGGTATCTTACGGTGGTTTTGGACACCCGCCCATATCTCGTCACATATCTGGTAGCCGGCTGTGATAGTTGTTCCGTGGCCCTCTCGCTGGGCACCCACACGAAACTGGGGAGTGGGATACTGTCCTTAGACGTGATGTTTGTGTCGCGATCCTTATGTTCTCCGTCTTCCGACTGCTTCTCTCGCTTGTCACGCGTGGCCGACCGATCCGCTGGGTCGTCCCGTTCTCTCATCTTCATAGGCTTCAGATGGTTGTGGTGAATGTTCGTTTCTTTGCCTCCCGGCATGCTGACCTTGTAGGTGGCTCCTTCCTCGCTAGGGCCCTGCCTCTGTATTATAGTTGCTGGGCCTTTGTAATGCAAGGCCAGCTTGCGCTTGCCACCAACGTTAGCAGTGTGATTCAGCACCCACACTCTCTGGCCGGGCTCGTAAGAAATCTCTCGTGATAATTTCTCGCGTGCTTCCGTCATGTCGTGAGCTGCCTTGTCGATGTTATCTTGGACTTTGGCGTACGCTTCTCTGAGCTGGCGGAGTTTGTTTTCGACATAGGAGTCGATCATCGACACCTCATTCCTCACGCCGAAAAGCTCGTCAACTGGAAGGCGGGCTTCGTGTCCATGCACCAGGAAAAATGGCGTGAACCAGGTCACCGAGTGTTTGGACGTGTTGTAAGCGAAAGTGAGGGACGCCAAATGATCGTCCCAGTCAGATCCACATGGCTTTAGGAATTTTGAAGATATGTCTTTGAGCGTGCGGTTGAATCGCTCCACCATTCCATCACTCTGCGGTCGGTATGGTGATGTTCGGGTCTTCTCGATGCCCAGTCGTCTGCACAGAGACTGGAAGACAGCAGACTCAAACTGCCGGCCTTGGTCACTGTGAAGGCGCTCAGGAACTCCATGTCGCAGCACCATGTCGAGTAGACACTCGGACACCGTCTCAGCAGTCTGATTTGGCATGGCATATGTGGACACATACTTGGTGAAATAGTCCATAACTACCAACGCATACTTGTTTCCGCGCGCAGACATCGGCATCTCAGTGATATCGATAGCCACCCTCTCAAATGGCCTCGAATAGGTGTCCGTACGAAGAGAAGCTTGCATCTTTGGTGTTGGGCTGCTTCGACGCTGACAGGCTTCGCATGTCTCGCAGTGATGGGTGACGTCTTTGCTCATTCCCGGCCAGAAAAACCTAGTCGCTACCTTCTCCTGAGTACGGGCGGTACCCAAATGTCCTGCAGTCTTGTCATCGTGCAGCATGTTCAAGACTGCTTCGCGGTACGTCCGGGGAAGGAGTATTACGGGATCACTGCTGTCTTCATGCCGTCTTAGCTTCATGATGCCCTGCTCCATCGTCAGTTGGTCGAACAATCGAGCCATTGTGCGCAGATTCCTGTTCCTCCTTCGAAGTTCTTTCTTCGGGGGTAGTTTACCTGCCGTCATCCATCCCTTGACCTCGCTGAAGAGTAGATCGAGATCTTGTTCTCGTCGTAGGCTATCGACGTCAATAGCATTTCTTCCGCCGTCATGGTTGACGGCCATGAGCTCTCCAGCTTCATCCTCTGGCGCTTGATCAACCACTGGTCTTGACAGGGCGTCAGCATTGCCATTGTCACTGCCCTTTCGGTACTGCACGACGAGATCGTACGTGCTCAGTTCGATGGCCCATCGACCCCTCCGTCCCGTGGCATCCCTGTCAACATTGATCGAGCTCGGGATGTTCCTGAGAGGCTTGTGGTCAGACAGGACCGTGAACCTTGTGGCTGCCAGATATTGACGGAAGTGTCTGATGGCCCAGACGATTGCCCACAGCTCCTTGTCGTACGCCGGCCACCGGCGCTCACTTTTGTTCAGTACTTTGCTGGCATAAGCGACTACTCTCTCTTCGCCATCGACTGTTTCTGTGAGCACAGCTCCTACTGCAGTGTTCGAGGCGTCAGTTGCGAGCTGGAATTCCCCTTTGCACGTTGGTAGAGCCAGGATCGGAGGAGACGTCAACTTCATCTTGATGGTCTCGAAACTCTCGCTGAGCTCCTCAGTCCACTCCAGCTCGCCCTTCTTTTCCGCAGCCTCTCTGATCGGTCGCACAAGATCAGAATAGTTGGGCACGAAACGAGAGTAGTACCCTGCAAGCCCCAGGAAGCTCTTCAGCTCATCGGCTTTCTGTGGTCGTGGCCAGTTGCGCACCTTCTCCACGTTTGCTGGGTCGGGCTGCACGCCCCTCTTCCCCACCTTGTGTCCGAGGAACACCACCTCGTCTCGAGCCAGACAACATTTATTGGTCTTCAACTTCATCCCTGCTGCTCTGATCCTCTGAAACACATCTTCGAGGTTCTTGAGATGCGCTTGCTCTGTCTCTCCGAAAACGATGATGTCGTCTATATAGACCAGACAGCTCTTGGAATCCATTCCAGCCAGCACCAGCTCCATCAACCGCTGGAATGTGGCCCCAGCATTCTTCAGGCCGAACGGCATGGCCCGGAACTGATGCAGGCCCTTCCCTGTGCTGAAGGCAGTCTTCTCACGATCCTTTTCGGCGAGATCAACCTGCCAGTAGCCTGACGCCATGTCGAGGGTGGAGAAGAGCTTGGCCCCTGCAAGGTTGTCAAGGCTTTCATCCACCCTCGGGAGAGGGATTGGCAGACACTGAGTGACGGCGTTGACTGCTCGGAGATCGACGCAGAACCTAAAACTACCGTCTTTCTTCTTGGCCAGCACGATTGGTGAGCACCATGGGCTTGAACTTTCCTCGATGATTCCATCCCTTAGCATTTTTCCTTTTTGTTTTTCAACTTCTTCTCTGAGCCTCATTGGGATCCTGCGTGGCCTTTGACGCACTGGCGCTGCATCGCCAGTCTCGATACGATGTTGGAGGATCGTCGTCTTTCCGATGTCCGTATCACCTTTGCTGAAAATATCGCTGTACTGCGTCACCAGCCGTTCCAGCGAGGTTTTCCCAGTCTCCGACAGAACTGTTGCATCGGGTTTGAGCTCACCCATGATCTGATCGAGCGCCCCTGCACTGATCTGAGCCGAAGCAACGGCTGTGCTGGGGACGTCGTACATGCCTTTACCATCTTCGTGGACAGAGTACAGAGTTCCGATCTCTGTACCGGGAGGGAGCGTGACTGCCTGGCTCCCGATGTTTGTGATCTGGACTGGTACTGTTGCCTCCCTTGTTACCGCTGCAACCACGCGGGGGACCCTCCACTCTTGGTCGTTCCCCACTGAGCGTGGTTCCAGTACGCCTTGCCAGGTGGCTTCCCTGGCGATCTTCACGCCCCCATCTGGGATTTCAACATCCATCTGCGCAAACGCCCGAGACCTGGCGGGGACGGTAAGTGCTGTGCAGGTTACCACCCTGGCACGTTGCGGTCGCAGTTCCGCATACGTGGGGAGCGGGATCTCGAGGCTGCCAATTCTGAAGACGCCTGCTCTGTCGTCCAGGACTGTCTTGTGTTGGCAGCAGAAATCTCGCCCCAGCACCACCTGGTAGATCAGGCCTGGGATGATGACCATGGGGTGGATAAACTGCTCTGCCTGTATTTGAAATGCCACCTCTGCTTGGCTCGTGACCGGTATCTTTTGCCCGCCAGCCTGCGTAATCGTTCCGAATGACCCTTTTTGCAACGACCCTTTGGGAATGGTTGTCCGAGCGAACTCGTGCCCGATCATGGATATATCGGCACCCGAGTCGATAAGGGCCCACACACTGCGGCCTTCAACTTCAACTTTTATCGCCGATGCGCGCTTTGGGCTTACTTCTCCTTGCTCTGCCTTGACTGATGCTCGCCCAACAGCACCAGTCAACGGTAGTTTCCCTGATGTGTACGCTGTTGCGGCCCGACTGGGGATTGCAGCCCCGTGACACGTGTTTCCTGCCAGCAGTCAGCCGCCCAGTGTCCCCGCTTCCCACAATTCAGGCATACTACGCCTGCCATATTTCGTGGGGTGCTCGAGGAACCGACGCCACCCGCCGCGATTGGCGTTCTCCAACATCTGGCTACCACATGACCGCGCCTCCCACAGCCCAGACATTGAATCCCAGGATGAACCGTGTCTGGGACTGTCCTTGGGACAATAGATCTTTGTCCTTGCTGACGTTGGTCGGTGAGCTGCGGACAATCGCGCTTGAAGTGGGCGGTATCGCCACACTGGTAACAAGCGCCTCGGTTGCCCCTGTTGAACGTGTTTGACTTTTGGTCCCGACTCATTTGAGTTTTCATGTCACTCAACTCCTTTCGTAGCTCACCTACCATGGCAAGAACTTCTCCCGTCTGATCACCTTCTCTGTTCTGCTGTGTTTC
Organism: Chirona hameri; assembly: GCA_036785665.1. Classification (NCBI taxonomy): domain Eukaryota; kingdom Metazoa; phylum Arthropoda; class Thecostraca; order Balanomorpha; family Balanidae; genus Chirona; species Chirona hameri. Next base: position 83,899 of record JAXIVJ010002403.1, read on the forward strand.
GTTGGCTGGCGCTTTGTTGGCAGAAATGGCCGCAGCCGTGTCCTGCCCAGCTGCTGTCCGCATGGCGGTCAACGTTTGGTATTTTTCCTGAAGTCTTTGAGCTACTTCTTCTGCTTTTTGTAGGGATAGAACCGCATCGTTGTTGTGAAGCCTTTCCTGCAGTTTCAGATCGTTGAGACCACACAAGAAGTGCTCCAGAGCTGTGTGATCGAGTTGTTCACTCGACAGCCCTGGGTTTGCCATATTTGTGAGTTTTCGAACGCGATCTGCGAATGCTTCGGTGCTTTCCCCAGGTGACTGGCGTATCTGACGCAGCTCCGCATTGGCCCGTCGTGCGTCTACGCTAGTTCCGAATTTATTTTGCAGAGTCCCTGTCAGAGTTTTGTAATCCTTCCTATCACCTTTGCTCAGTTTTCCGCAAACATCCAAAGCAGCGCCGTCCAAAACGTCGAGAAGAATCGAAGCCAATTTTTGCTCATCGGCCTCGCCGAAGCGTGTTTCAAAACGGAAAATCCACGTTTCCCAATTCTCCTCCATATGACCGCTAAATTTAGTTGTGTTGTGGATCTTCATGGACAGCTCGCCTGCCATTGTTGTGCGGTGATTGTTGTGCGGTGATTGACCGTTATATAACTTAAGAAAAAGGATGAAGCTCAGACAGGTCTATGACCAAAATATTTGGAAATAAACGAATTTGAATAATGACTGTGACGCTTAAACGATCACTTTTACTATTTAGCAGTTCATAAATAAATCGTAGGACATATAATAGCGACAAAAATCGTGTCGTTAAACGACACGTCAAATATACATCTCACGACTTGTCGAAAATAATAACGGACCCGCTAGCCTAGACCACAGTATGTCAGCTAAATACCCTTATCATCGACCTGAAATCAAGCCAACAGCTGTGTCGAAAACGATCACACCTTTACTTTATTCCATGTCGCTAGGTGAAAACGCTGACATTCAAAATCAGAATAAATAGCTTTAGCATATGTGTCGTCTAAACGAACAAATTACACTCGTATATAAAGAACGTAATTCGCTTACCGTACCGCGCCAATGTTAGGTAGAGACAGCGATCCTTTTCTGGCCGTGTATTCCCGTCCCAACGTCCGCTCAGCTCCAGCGCCAGGTCACAATTGCCACCCGCCCCCGGCTCTCGCTCCGACCCCGAGCGCCGGCGGTCGCAGGGGCGCGCCCAGCTGGAGGCGGACCCGGCCGCCCGCAGAGGCGCGCCCAGCAGGAGGCGCGGCAAGGGCGCCGCACATGTATCATGATTCACGCGCCCCACAAAAGCAAAAAATCCGCGCCGCTACGCGGCGCAAATCATGAAATGTTCTTTGCACCAAGGGCACCACCGCGCCGGTGTACCAGGGGCACCACCGTGCCGGTCGGCGGCACTGTGAGGCGAGGGGAGACACCGGGGCACCGTGCCTCCTTGAATCCAGGAGGGAAAACAATAGTCTGGTGCCGCCATGAAATCACAAGCATTGGTCGCTGAAAAAAAAAGTCGCGAAATGATGCTAAATTAAAATTGCTAAATTATGCCAAGAAAATGTCCCTTCATGCCTCTCGTCCCTTCGGCTATGAAGGGGCACCAACGCCCCTTTGTACCAGAGGCAACAACGTATCGGACTCGAGGGACCCTGGGGGCCCCTTGGGCTAATACATATATATTATAGAACGTTTCCATTTGTTTAGGGCCTAGTTGTCCAGACAAAAACAAAATAAAGCCAAAAAAAAATTGGCCTTCAATGGGGGGGGGGGGGGCAACATGTCTTTTGACCCCACCTTTTGCTCCCAGACATATTTCCTCGTTTTGACCCTGCATCCTGGTTCCAATAGCAAAAATTAGTTCTCCAACCTCAAAACCTCACAATTTGCAATAAATTGCGCAATAATAGTTTATCACATGCATAAGATTTACTGCTCGTAAAAAAACGGCATCCCCCCCCCCCTGGTAACGCACTTCGACTTCCCTCTTGGTCAATTCTTCATCAGCCGTCTGGCGCCGCCCTTGACTGTACAAACGATATATTTTAGCACCATCCGCGGCACTTTAAATGATAGAAAGGGTAAGGCTGATTTTGAAAATACCTATAGCCAACGTTATCAATAACAAAAAAAAGTTGAAATCGGGGCACCCTCAAAATATAGTGGTCCAAATCCTTTGAGTTTTCAGATTTGGGTATAGGTAGGGGCACCACCAGTGGCAGATCCAGTCCAGGGGGGGGGCATCAGGGGCAAATGCCCCACCCCCGCAGGAATCTGGGGAGGCATTCAATACAAATATCAGTCCGCCCCTATAGCTCAGTTGGGAGAGCGCTGGACTTCTGACCTCACCCGGTAGTGACAGCCCGGGTTCGAGTCGCTTTGGCGCTCGCTATTTGCTCCTGACTGGGATGGCCTGTGGCCGGTGGCAGCGGTCGCACTCAAGGTCAGGTGACGTCAGAGGGCGGGGCGGACCGTGTCCAGGTGTCGGGCACGTAAAACTTTCGCTTCTAAATTCTGCCGGACGCCAGGAATTGCTTGATCGGGTGATAGGGTCAGGGCCTGCGCAACAAGCTATGCTTAGCGCGGGGTCTGACCTCAGAAATTCATCCATTCCAAAACATTCGGACTACATTTTTTTTTAATGCCCCTCCGCGCGTTCCCAATTTATCGTAAAATCGTAAAAATTGTCTTTGCAGCAGTGAAAATCTAGCTATCCACAGTCAAAAACCGGAAAATTTCGCGCCGTTTCGCGGCATAACACAACTTCCGCAATTGCTTATACCAATTTGGAAAATGGGAAAATGAATTCCACCAGGGCCCACTCCTTCCATAAAATATTAACTTTAAAATGGGCTACATGTTTTAAGTGCCTGGCAGAGGCCGTAATTTTTGGCACTGGGTGATCCAGGGGGGGGGGCATCAGGGGAAAATGTCCCCCCACAGGAATCGGAGAGGGGCATTCAATACAAGTATGCCCCCCCGCGCGTTCCCTGCACTGAACGTGAAAAACAATGATCTTAGGAGAAAACTTCATGAAAACGGAAGTTTTTTCTTCTCTCGAGTGATTGAATTTGAAGTTTTTATGTATCCCTTTCTTTCAATGATAGACAAAACAGCGCACCTGATCCAATTCAAGCAGCCCTAGTGACACTTAACCCGCGCCCCGCTGGAGGGAGGGGAGGGGCAGAATCTGCTCCCCTCCCGGATTTTCTCAATAACTTGAAAATTATGGTAGATATCAACGTCAAAATTGCAGTACCTTATGCATCAATTCTACGTCTTCTCACCAAATTCCAATGCAATTGATGTAGCATTGTGGGAGATAATGACGTTTTAATGACGCCATGTCATGCCATTTTTGGTGGAAAAACGATGAATTTGGAATAATCGTAGAAAATAGAGTTTTAAAGAAAATTGCAAATACAAAACGTCAAAAGAATGGAAATGACAATCTCTTCAAAATGGCCATCTCGGATTTGCAAAACTTTGTGTTTTTGACCCAAAAAACAAAACAAAAACTTTTTTCGGGGAAAAAATCCACAAAATAAATTTTTGTGAATTTGAAAAGTGAATTTCTTAGGCTCGAATACCAAAATAAGGTGACCGGCCCAAATCCTCGGAGAACAAAAGGGGGGGTACTCTTTTGCCACACAAAGATGCCCCCCACGGAGAGAGGCTGGATCCGCCAGTGGGCACCACTGCAATTGATGACCCCCTGAAGATTTCCTGGATCCGCCCCTGGCCTCTCCCAGGGGCTTGCCCCCCTTCTGAAGGTCTGGCTGCGCCCCTGTATAACAGCACATGTGCCGCAAAACAAAACTAAACATCATTTAACATCAATTTGCTTTGCTTGTCTTCGCGATAATGTGGTCACAATGAAACATAAGCTGTCTAGATATAAGTGCCATATGCATTAGGCGCCATCATCAAAATAATCACCTATAATGTCACATTGGACAGTTCAATCGCTGTTATCCGCCAGGCCGAAGTCTCCATTACCCCAAGTGGGGCAATCACGTCCTATTTGAGAACCACTGATCCAACATAGCTAACATTCACCGCACAGCACCCCAGCATCACTGCCCACTTCATCCGTGTGCCAGTGGGCTGTCCCAGCTGTCCGGTCAGTGGGCTGTCCCAGCTGTCCGTGTCAGTGGGCTGTCCCAGCTGTCCGTGCCAGTGGGCTGTCCCAGCTGTCCGTGTCAGTGGGCCTTCTCAGCTGTCTGTCAGTGGGCTGTGCCAGCTGTCCGGTCAGTGGGCTGTCTCAGCTGTCCGTGTCAGTGGGCTGTCCCAGCTGTCCGGTCAGTGGGCTGTCCCAGCTGTCTGTGTCAGTGGGCTGTCCCAACTGTCCGTGTCAGTGGGCTGTCCCAGCTGTCCGTGTCAGTGGGCTGTCCCGGCTGTCCGTGTGCCAGTGGGCTGTCCCAGCTGTCCGTGTCAGTGGGCTGTCCCAACTGTCCGTGTCAGTGGGCTGTCCCAACTGTCCGTGTCAGTGGGCTGTCCCAGCTTCCCAGACGATCCGGCGCCGTCTCCAGGCAGGACCCCACGCCGGCCGCCGCCTGCAGGGAGGTGTAGGGAGAGGTGTAGGTGGTGGGAGAGGTGTAGGGGAGAGTGACGTGTCGGTGGAAGGCGCCGCCCGCTCCGCCTCTCACGGTGATTATCCGGGGCGTGGCAGGCGCGCTGCCTCTGACCGGACAGCCGGCCGACAGCTCCGGGAGAGGGATGCTGGCCCTCCCCTGCCGGCAGCCGGCTGGACAGGTCTCCGCCTGTTGACTGGCAGACGGCAGTAGAGGCTGCAGCAAAGGGATAAGGCTGCAGGGAAGGGAGGGAAGGGCAGCAGAGGCTGCAGGGAAGGGATAATGAAGTGTGAGGTTTCGATATTCGAAGCAGTCCCATTATGGCCCTTTCCCGGCGAGAGTCGGCATGGACTCAGCACGGGTTACAACTGGTAACAACTTGTCAAAGTTTAATCAGAGAGGCGGCAAACCGGTGCGGTTGTATAGAATGACTGTGTCCGATGACAGGGACCGGTGTTCGATTCCCTGATGGCCGACAGGTGCACTGTACGTGTCATGTATTCGCTGGCATGCCTTAGAACTTGGAACAGGGTGCACGGTTCCGATGGTATATAACCATCGCCATTGTGCTGTCGTAAAACCCCAACAACATCAAAGTATAATCCGAACTTTTGAGCCAATAGTTGAAGGATGTCCCTGTATTCATTTGTGTAAGATGGCAGTTTTGTTTTAGTTCAGGGCAGAGGGCGCCGACCCAGAGCGAGACAGACCAGCGGCACCCTGGAGCAGGAGGGAGGGGGGGGGGGGGGCAGATCGCCTCTGAGAAATGCAGCTCGCACACAATGGCCCGGATGTTGGCGGCATTTAGCCGAGCTGTCGGCAGCGAGCTGACAGAGCCGCTCCCCAGAGGCACGTTCGAGCCGCCGATCCCAGCCTCCAAACAGGCTGATTTACAGAATATATTGACGTCCATGTGGCCATTTAAAGACACGATTAGTTTATACAAATCACGTGACTGGCTTTCTGAAATAATCGGAGAACGGGAACGACTCTCGCTATCTGGATCTGCAAGCTACATGATACTCCACTGTGTTTCATCAGTTATTCCGTTCTTCAAATACAATCTTTAGAACACGTATCCAGAAGGTGCTGCGGCCGTAGCCGACAGGACCCAGTCCGTCCGCCGGAGGCCACATGTTATTTGATTGCGCTCCAATGGTGTGCAACAACGAGAGGCGACGGCGGCGGAGGAACCCCCCGCCCCGCCCCAGGGAAGCGTGGGGCAGTGCCACCCGGATTCGCAGGACCCCCCCCCCCCCCCGCCCCGCCCCAGGGAAGCGTGGGGCAGTGCCACCCGGATTCGCAGGACCCCCCCCCCCCCGCCCCGCCCCGCCCCAGGGAAGCGTGGGGCAGTGCCACCCGGATTCGCAGGACCCCCCCCCCCCCCCCCGCCCCGCCCCAGGGAAGCGTGGGGCAGTGCCACCCGGATTCGCAGGACCCCCCCCCCCCGCCCCGCCCCAGGGAAGCGTGGGGCAGTGCCACCCGGATTCGCAGGACCCCCCCCCCCCCCCGCCCCGCCCCAGGGAAGCGTGGGGCAGTGCCACCCGGATTCGCAGGACCCCCCCCCCCCCCCCGCCCCGCCCCGCCCCAGGGAAGCGTGGGGCAGTGCCACCCGGATTCGCAGGACGCGTCACCTCCACACTCGCCACCATCGTCACCGCCACCGCCGCCTCCGCCCGGCAGAGACAACTCCGGCGACCCACCTGCAGTCGGCGTTTCCATGGCAACGGGCGCGGCCGGCTCCGCCGAATTCGCCGCGCAGGAGCGTGAGGCTGATGGCGGTAATGATTTTCGCGGCGCGTGGTTGGCAGCCAGGTCGGCACATTACGCAGGCAGAGGTCCGCTGCCGAGGGTGCTGGCGCGGGTTGGTTTACTCACGCGTGAGCGGTACATGGGTGCAGTCATGTGCATTGTGCGAATGTACGTGTATGAGCGTATGGGCGTGGGTGCAGGAACGGGCGTGTGCGTTTTAGTGGTGGGCATGTGTGTGTGGATGGGGGTGTGGATGTGAGTGTGGGTGTGGGTGTGGGTGTGGGTGTGGGTGTGGGTGTGGGTGTGGTGTGGTGTAGTGTAGTGTAGTGTAGTGTAGTGTAGTGTAGTGTAGTGTAGTGTGGTGTGGTGTGGTGTGGTGTGGGTGTGGGTGTGGGTGTGGGTGTGGGTGTGGGTGTGGGTGTGGGTGTGGGTGTGGTGTGGTGTGGTGTGGGTGTGGGTGTGGGTGTGGGTGTGGGTGTGGGTGTGGGTGTGGGTGTGGGTGTGGGTGTGGGTGTGGGTGTGGGTGTGGGTGTGGGTGTGGTGTGGTGTGGTGTGGTGTGGGTTGTGGTGTGGGTGTAGTGTGGTGTGGTGTGGTGTGGTGTGGTGTGGTGTGGTGTGGTGTGGTGTGGTGTGGTGTGGGTGTGGTGTGGTGTGGTGTGGTGTGGGTGTGGTTGTGGTGTGGTTGTGGTTGTGGTTGTGGTTGTGGTTGTGGTTGTGGTGTGGGTGTGGGTGTGGGTGTGGGTGTGGGTGTGGGTGTGGGTGTGGGTGTGGGTGTGGTGGTGGTGTGGTGTGGTGTGGTGTGGTGTGGTGTGGGTGTGGTGTGGGTGTGGTGGTGGTGTGGTGTGGTGTGGTGGGGGTGTGGGTGTGGTGTGGTGTGGGTGTGGTGTGGATGTGGTGTGGGTGTGGTGTGGGTGTGGTGTGGTTTGGGTGGGGTGTGGGTGTGGTGTGGGTGTGGTGGTGGTGTGGGTGTGGTGTGGGTGTGGTGTGGGTGTTGTGTGGGTGTGGGTGTGGGTGTGGGTGTGGGTGTGGGTGTGGGTGTGGGTGTGGGTGTGGGTGTGGTGTGGGTGTGGTGTGGGTGTGGTGTGGTGTGGGTGTGGGTGTGGTGTGGTGTGGGTGTGGTGTGGTGTGGTGTGGGTGTGGTGTGGGTGTGGGTGTGGGTGTGGGTGTGGGTGTGGGTGTGGGTGTGGGTGTGGGTGTGGTGTGGGTGTGGGTGTGGGTGTGGGTGTGGTGTGGGTGTGGTGTGGGTGTGACTGTGGGTGTGGATGTGGGTGTGGGTGTGGGTGTGGGTGTGGGTGTGGGTGTGGGTGTGGGTGTGATGTGGGTGTGAGTGTGGTGTGGTGTGGTGTGGTGTGGGTGTGGGTGTGGGTGTGGGTGTGGGTGTGGGTGTGGGTGTGGGTGTGGGTGTGGGTGTGGGTGTGGGTGTGGGTGTGAGACTGTGGGTGTGTGGCAGAGCAGAAATCAGTATAACGAGCGAGCTGCCATCATCCTATAACGAGCTGTCATCATCCAACGTGTTGTCCATTATGTGTTGACATGTTCCATCCGGCGAGCAGGCATCGGCAGAAAACACCACTTATTCCAGTTTCCGTTCGTATATTTAGCACGCATTCAGACAGCATGCGCAGTGCAAATTGGGGATAAATATTCTGCGTCACGCTGATTAGTCCCACACGGCGACCCCGCCCACCCGGCAAAACGGTACAGATATCACAACCTGCAAAAATACACTCACTCGCGCGCGCGCGCCGAGCGCTCACAGTTCGGTCAGTGAGCATGACTCCACATCTCCCCAGCTCAGTAACGGTTCCCCACATTTCACCACCAGCAGTAAGTCAGCAGCTGATTGGCTGACGGGTCAGCAGCTGTCTCAGCCCGGAGCAGCGAGTCAGCAGCTGATTGGCTGACGGGTCAGCAGCTGTCTCAGCCCGGAGCAGCGAGTCAGCAGCTGATTGGCTGACGGGTCAGCAGCTGTCTCAGCCCGGGGCAGCGAGTCAGCAGCTGATTGGCTGACGGGTCAGCAGCTGTCTCAGCCCGGAGCAGCGAGTCAGCAGCTGATTGGCTGACGGGTCAGCAGCTGTCTCAGCCCGGAGCAGCGAGTCAGCAGCTGATTGGCTGACGGGTCAGCAGCTGTCTCAGCCCGGAGCAGCGAGTCAGCAGCTGATTGGCTGACGGGTCAGCAGCTGTCTCAGCCCGGAGCAGCGAGTCAGCAGCTGATTGGCTGACGGGTCAGCAGCTGTCTCAGCCCGGAGCAGCGAGTCAGCAGCTGATTGGCAGGATGTCTCAGCCCGGAGCAGCGGTGCTGTGACCACTGCAGCGAACACCTCCGTCCGGCAGACAGAACGACTGAACGAGCGCAGCAACTCCCGTCAACTCCCGCTTCACCGCCCGGCGTGACCACTGCAGCGAACACCTCCGTCCGGCAGACAGAACGACTGAACGAGCGCAGCAACTCCCGTCAACTCCCGCTTCACCGCCCGGCGTCAGACACTGCTGTGAACAGAACACAGAACAGGCCGTCATTCATATACGGGGTTGTGGTATTACAGTTTTTGTGATGCGTCTGCCGGCATTTAGCGTCGCGGTCTCTTAGGCCGACCCAAGCAGGGGAACCGAATCACCTCGAACCCGAACCCGAAACTCATGGATTCCGTCGCGGTCCCTCACGCCGACCCAAGCAGGGGAACCGAATCACCTCGAACCCGAACCCGAAACTCATGGATTCCGTCGCGGTCCCTCACGCCGACACAAGCGGGGGAACCGAATCACCTCGAACCCGAACCCGAAACTCATGGATTCCGTCGCGGTATCTTACGCCGACCCAAGCGGGGGAACCGAATCACCTCGAACCCGAACCCGAAACTCATGGATTCCGTCGCGGTATCTTACGCCGACCCAAGCGGGGGAACCGAATCACCTCGAACCCGAACCCGAAACTCATGGATTCCGTCGCGGTATCTTACGCCGACCCAAGCGGGGGAACCGAATCACCTCGAACCCGAACCCGAAACTCATGGATTCCGTCGCGGTATCTTACGCCGACCCAAGCGGGGGAACCGAATCACCTCGAACCCGAACCCGAAACTCATGGATTCCGTCGCGGTATCTTACGCCGACCCAAGCGGGGGAACCGAATCACCTCGAACCCGAACCCGAAACTCATGGATTCCGTCGCGGTATCTTACGCCGACCCAAGCGGGGGAACCGAATCACCTCGAACCCGAACCTGAAACTTATGGATTCCGTCGCGGTCTCTTACGCCGGCCCAAGCGGGGGAACCGAATCACCTCGAACCCGAACCCGAAACTCATGGATTCCGTCGCGGTCTCTTACGCCGGTCCAAGCGGGGGAACCGAATCACCTCAAACCCGACCCTGAAACTCATGGATTCCGTCGCGGTCTCTTACGCCGGCCCAAGCGGGGGAACCGAATCACCTCGAACCCGAAACTCATGGATTCCGTCGCGGTATCTTACGCCGACCCAAGCGGGGAACCGAATCACCTCGAACCCGAACCCGAAACTCATGGATTCCGAGCCCAATGCTTTATCAACTGAGCCTCCTGGATCCCCCTGTCAGACACTGAACAAAACATAGAAAAGGCCGTCAGACACTGGGAACAGCACAGAGAATTGGCCGTCCAACTCCCTCGCCGGAGACAACGGGCCCGACGCAACTGCGAGACGGCGGGGCTGTGGCGGCCTTGGCCCGCGGCTACCTAGCCCACCGAGAGCCCTCGGGCTAAGGACAGCCGTAAGGCCGACCCGAGGAGACAACAACAACAACAACAGGAGACAACGCAACGCAACGCAACGCAACGCAACGCAACGCAACGCAACAAGACAACGGGCAGTCGGTCATGAACACACAGCATCCCCCCGCCTGTATCGACATGTGATAGTTTGTACAAAATGTCCCATAGACATCACATCAGAGATCCGTGCTGAATTCGGCGGGTCGAATAGCCAACGCGCCGATTTGGAAATGAGCGAGCTGCCGCTCTTCAGCGCTGCATTCTGGAAAAAAGCGAGTGTTGACGTTTCACTTGGCAAGACAGGAGGACGTATCATGGCGCGGTTCTGAGCAGGACGTGTCGGTGACGGAGTACACAGTAGATGCGTTTTTAGACAGCAATATTATAACGTTGCCAGGCTTTAGGGAATAAGTTCTGGTAAGATTGCTTAAATGGAAACCACCAGCATACCTTAACCCTCGCCCTATGGAAGTTTTTCACCTTCGCCCTACGGGGGGGGGGGGGGGCTGATAGCCCCCTGGTAACTTCCAAACCAAGCAACTTAGAGCAATGCGGTAAGAACCACCATGTTGCCTGTCATGACAGGAATCTAACAGTATGCGATTTTTAGGTTTCAGGTCAACGGGTGACCTTCCAGGTCAAGTGAATGACCTCGGTCGACCACGTCTAGAACAGAGATTTTGCTCAGTCAGAAAACCTCAAAATTAGAAATTGATAAATGTACAGGCATGTTCCTACACCAGTTTTGTCTCAGAAATACAGGAAAAGGTAATTATTTGTTCGTATCTTGTAAAAAAAGTCCCCAAAAGTTATTTAAAAAAAATGACGTCATGAGTTCCTAACACTTAGGGAGCCATCACTCAGTCAAAAATAGTGATATTGCTTTGAAATTTGGTTTGGGAATTGTACACCGTTCTCTCACATATATTCCGGTTTTTCTAACATCTTTGCAAATTTTGATTTTGTGGTGATTTAAAAACAAAAATGGGGGGGGGGGGGTCAAAAACACACAATTTCGGGAATCCGAGATTATTTTTTGAAAGAGAATCGCATTTTCTATCTTTGCTGAATTGCGTTTGCAATTTGCAATACAACTCTGTTTTCTACGACTTCTCAAACATTTATCGTTTGTCCACCAACCGTCATCAAAACATCATTATCTCCCAAATTTCAATGCAATTTTTACAGCATACGTATAATTGTTGTAAACTCAGCTACTGACAATTTCAGCAAGAGGCGCCGCATGTGTAAAAAGTTATTCAAGAAAAATATCAGGGGGCTGCAGCCCCCCCCCCCCCCGTAGGGCGAGTGTTAAGGGAACTGGGTTCATGCTCCTCGAACGCCTAGTTCGAGTTATCTGGGCTTATTTTAGTTCGAATCGTGCACTGTAATTAATTCCAACAGCTTGAGCAATGCGCATTCTGGGTCTTTTGTGGCTTCAGCTGCAGCGGTGGTCTGGCAGCCATTGTGCACCCGGGAGCGCCGGCGACAGGGCGGCATTCAGCCGGTCCCACATGCCCCCACCAGCGGCGCACAGTAACTTACCGTGACGGATAATCGTGCTTATTGAGGCTATATGTCACGGGGCGATATGAATTCCGGGCACAAGAGGAAAACTAACATGGCAGGCGACCATGGAAATATGATGGAGTAAGAAATATCGCACAAGAAAATAAATAATGTAAGTGGAAATTAGGTGATGTGACAGGGAAGCCAATTTACCAAAGACATAACTTCTCTGCAAATAGGAAAACAACAGACTAGAACAAGCACCAGGCCAGTTTGGCATGGCCTTGGAAACAGGCCTGACTCTGTATCACAGACGCTGTGTCTCAAATGTGACATATCCGCCTAAACCACCAGTTTGCTAAACAGCCGTGTCTGGATTCCGAGCCCAGGCACATCACAGCCGCATTGGTCGAGAACTGACCGAAATGTCACAGACTTTCGGGAAAATTAAATGCTACGTTATGTAAGCCAGTGAACGATTTCGTTATGCCATTCGCAAATGCTTTGGAAATACATGAGCCATGTAGTTATGACATCCTCCAAGTCTGCAAAATATGCCCTCGAATGGACTAGTTGCAGGTTGTTTGGTGAATATTGGCAAAACGATCATACAAATGTGCTGATGAATACACACCATTTTGCATACAAATCAATATTCCGCGAGATATTTTTATGCAAAAGTTTATAATTTATAAAGCACTTGATGGTGTGACGTCAGATGACAATAGAGAACCGCCGGCCACAGGAAAAGCAGGACGTGTCCCGGAGTTTCCCGTGGAAAATAAAAATGGTTAAGCGTTTTCCTCTTACTTACTGTTCACACCAAGCTGCTCAGAAATTCTTGAAGATTTATACTGCACATATTCAAAACACATAGCGGCATCATAATATCCTCTACAGCACATGTTCTAGATAGGCTCCGTTTCGGCTGAGGCACAGCTCTGCCCTCCGCCTCAGACTCACCACTGCTTACGGACACATGTCGGCGGGGATGGCCCGCACTGCAGCTCCCACGCCTCTCTTTAGTTGCTTCCTGGTCTGGAGATGCTTCTTAAACACCTATAGCTCTTTTAGGTACCTCCACAAGAAGTAGTCAAGAGGGCTCAGATCCGGAGGCTGCCCTCACTGAAATACCGCCCCAGAAACCACTTGCAAAGTGCGACCGTGCCCTCAATGTTGTTCTGAAATAGCTTATGTCGGGTCCAGAGCTTGTATGGATAGCTATCTAGATCATCCGTTTGGCTATATCGATCCGTTAAAATGCCTTTCAACTTCCGTTAAGATTATTGATTTGGTCACAAGGTAGAATTCCACAATTTTAGTTTGATGCTTGTTTCAGTAAAGGCGCGTGATTACAAATGAAATGACATCTGGTAAAAATCTCCGTTTAACGTGCTTTGATGTCCGTGTCATAAATATGTTGTTTATTTTTCTGTTGAACCTCCATAGAAAAAATAAATGTGTCAACCGAGTTGCTCAAGACTACCTCAGGTAACTTTGATCGCCAGAACTATTGCCATCTGGCGTCACGACCAGTCAGAGAGCAGAATTCCAAATTACGTAAATATACTTTTTTCTTTCTTTTTTTTTATTGGGGTTTAGGGGCCCTCCGACAACGAAGGTCACATGGCGCCCATAAATATACTTAATTATTTTAAATACTGACAATTTGGAGGAATCTATAGTAAAGTGACACTTTATCAAATATATTTTATTCATTTGCTGTTTATCAAATACATAAAAACAGCGGGTTAGGTAACCTGCACCAAGTCCATTCCGTGACCTGAATTTAAACACATCTTCTATTCATTTCATTTTACTGAATTCGAATACTTCGGAAACTGTCGTTTCAAAAAGTGTTCAAGAAGTGTTCAAGAAGTGTTCAAGAAAAGTGTTGTTTGTTAGCCTTCCGCCTGTGTAAATCAGCCTTCTTTCTATGAACACTTGCATACTCACCCTAAGCCCCCGCGTCATCGGTGCATACCCGCGTCAGGCGTCCGCCCAGGCCTCGTCATCGGATTCGTCCAGGTCGGCGTCCTCGTCCACGGTGGCCGGCATCGGTGAGAGGCTGGTGAGCAGGTCCCGCATGGCGTCCAGCAGGGAGACGACAGAGGTGCGCAGCTCGCCACCCAGACCGGGATCCTCCCCCGCCGCCCCCGCCGCCCCCGCCACCCCTGCCGCTCCTGCCGCCGCTGCTGCTGCACGTCTGAGGGAGACACGGGAGGGTCAGTCCGGGCTTCTCCCCCGCCGCCCCTGCCGCCGCTGCTGCACGTCTGAGGGAGACACAGGAGGGTCAGTCCGGGATTCTCCCCCGCCGCCGCTGCTGCACGTATGAGGGAGACACAGGAGGGTCAGTCCGGGCTTCTCCCCCGCCGCCCCCGCCGCTGCTGCACGTCTGAGGGAGACACAGGAGGGTCAGTCCGGGATTCTCCCCCGCCGCCGCTGCTGCACGTCTGAGGGAGACACAGGAGGGTCAGTCCGGGCTTCTCCCCCGCCGCTGCTGCACGTCTGAGGGAGACACAGGAGGGTCAGTCCGGGATTCTCCCCCGCCGCCCCTGCCGCCGCTGCTGCACGTCTGAGGGCGACACAGGAGGGTCAGTCCGGGCTTCTCCGCCGCCCCCGCCGCTGCTGCACGTCTGAGGGAGACACGGGAGGGTCAGTCCGGGTTTCTCCTCCGCCGCCCCGCCGCTGCTGCACGTCTGAGAGAGACACGGGAGGGTCAGTCCGGGCTTCTCCTCCGCCGCCCCGCCGCTGCTGCACGTCTGAGGGAGACACGGGAGGGTCAGTCCGGGCTTCTCCTCCGCCGCCCCGCCGCTGCTGCACGTCTGAGGGAGACCCGGGAGGGTCAGTCCGGGCTTCTCCTCCGCCGCCCCGCCGCTGCTGCTGCACGTCTGAGGGAGACACGGGAGGGTCAGTCCGGGCTTCTCCTCCGCCGCCCCCGCCGCTGCTGCACGTCTGAGGGAGACACGGGAGGGTCAGTCCGGGCTTCTCCCCCGCCGCCCCTGCCGCCGCTGCTGCACGTCTGAGGGAGACACAGGAGGGTCAGTCCGGGCTTCTCCCCCGCCGCCCCTGCCGCCGCTGCTGCACGTCTGAGGGAGACACAGGAGGGTCAGTCCGGGCTTCTCCCCCGCCGCCCCTGCCGCCGCTGCTGCACGTCTGAGGGAGACACAGGAGGGTCAGTCCGGGCTTCTCCCCCGCCGCCCCTGCCGCCGCTGCTGCACGTCTGAGGGAGACACAGGAGGGTCAGTCCGGGCTTCTCCCCCGCCGCCCCCGCCGCTGCTGCACGTCTGAGGGAGACACAGGAGGGTCAGTCCGGGCTTCTCCCCCGCCGCCCCTGCCGCCGCTGCTGCACGTCTGAGGGAGACACAGGAGGGTCAGTCCGGGCTTCTCCCCCGCCGCCCCCGCCGCTGCTGCACGTCTGAGGGAGACACAGGAGGGTCAGTCCGGGATTCTCCCCCGCCGCCGCTGCTGCACGTCTGAGGGAGACACAGGAGGGTCAGTCCGGGCTTCTCCCCCGCCACCCCCGCCGCTGCTGCACGTCCGAGGGAAACCTCTGATGGAGATACAGGTAGATCAGAACGGAGAGTGGCCACTGGTAGACACCGACAATGACGAGGCAGAGAGTGGCCACTGGTAGACACCGATAATGATGAGGCGGAGAGTGGCCACTGGTAGACACCGACAATGACGAGGCAGAGAGTGGCCACTGGTAGACACCGACAATGACGAGGCTTAGAGTGGTCACTGGTAGACACCGACAATGACGAGGCAGAGAGTGGCCACTGGTAGACACCGACAATGACGAGGCGGAGAGTGGCCACTGGTAGACACGGACAATGACGAGGCGGAGAGTGGCCACTGGTAGACACGGACAATGACGAGGCAGAGAGTGGCCACTGGTAGACACGGACAATGACGAGGCGGAGAGTGGCCACTGGTAGACACGGACAATGACGAGGCGGAGAGTGGCCACTCAATGACGAGGCAGAGAGTGGCCACTGGTAGACACGGACAATGACGAGGCGGAGAGTGGCCACTGGTAGACACGGACAATGACGAGGCGGAGAGTGGCCACTGGTAGACACGGACAATGACGAGGCAGAGAGTGGCCACTGGTAGACACGGACAATGACGAGGCGGAGAGTGGCCACTGGTAGACACGGACAGTGACGAGGCAGAGAGTGGCCACTGGTAGACACCGACAATGACGAGGCGGAGAGTGGCCACTGGTAGACACGGACAATGACGAGGCGGAGAGTGGCCACTGGTAGACACCGACAATGACGAGGCAGAGAGTGGCCAATGGTAGACACCGATAATGACGAGGCGGAGAGTGGCCACTGGTAGACACGGACAATGACGAGGCGGAGAGTGGCCACTGGTAGACACGGACAATGACGAGGCAGAGAGTGGCCACTGGTAGACACGGACAATGACGAGGCGGAGAGTGGCCACTGGTAGACACCGACAATGACGAGGCAGAGAGTGGCCACTGGTAGACACCGACAATGACGAGGCAGAGAGTGGCCACTGGTAGACACCGACAATGACGAGGCGGAGAGTGGCCACTGGTAGACACCGACAATGACGAGGCGGAGAGTGGCCACTGGTAGACACGGACAATGACGAGGCGGAGAGTGGCCACTGGTAGACACGGACAATGACGAGGCAGAGAGTGGCCACTGGTAGACACGGACAATGACGAGGCGGAGAGTGGCCACTGGTAGACACGGACAATGACGAGGCAGAGAGTGGCCACTGGTAGACACGGACAATGACGAGGCGGAGAGTGGCCACTGGTAGACACGGACAATGACGAGGCAGAGAGTGGCCACTGGTAGACACCGACAATGACGAGGCAGAGAGTGGCCACTGGTAGACACGGACAATGACGAGGCGGAGAGTGGCCACTGGTAGACACGGACAATGACGAGGCGGAGAGTGGCCACTGGTAGACACCGACAATGACGAGGCAGAGAGTGGCCACTGGTAGACACCGACAATGACGAGGCAGAGAGTGGCCACTGGTAGACACCGACAATGACGAGGCGGAGAGTGGCCACTGGTAGACACCGACAATGACGAGGCGGAGAGTGGCCACTGGTAGACACCGACAATGACGAGGCGGAGAGTGGCCACTGGTAGACACCGACAATGACGAGGCGGAGAGTGGCCACTGGTAGACACGGACAATGACGAGGCGGAGAGTGGCCACTGGTAGACACCGACAATGACGAGGCAGAGAGTGGCCACTGGTAGACACCGATAATGACGAGGCGGAGAGTGGCCACTGGTAGACACGGACAATGACGAGGCGGAGAGTGGCCACTGGTAGACACGGACAATGACGAGGCAGAGAGTGGCCACTGGTAGACACGGACAATGACGAGGCGGAGAGTGGCCACTGGTAGACACCGACAATGACGAGGCAGAGAGTGGCCACTGGTAGACACCGACAATGACGAGGCAGAGAGTGGCCACTGGTAGACACCGACAATGACGAGGCGGAGAGTGGCCACTGGTAGACACCGACAATGACGAGGCGGAGAGTGGCCACTGGTAGACACGGACAATGACGAGGCGGAGAGTGGCCACTGGTAGACACGGACAATGACGAGGCGGAGAGTGGCCACTGGTAGACACCGACAATGACGAGGCAGAGAGTGGCCACTGGTAGACACCGACAATGACGAGGCGGAGAGTGGCCACTGGTAGACACCGACAATGACGAGGCGGAGAGTGGCCACTGGTAGACACGGACAATGACGAGGCAGAGAGTGGCCACTGGTAGACACGGACAATGACGAGGCAGAGAGTGGCCACTGGTAGACACCGACAATGACGAGGCGGAGAGTGGCCACTGGTAGACACGGACAATGACGAGGCAGAGAGTGGCCACTGGTAGACACGGACAATGACGAGGCGGAGAGTGGCCACTGGTAGACACCGACAATGACGAGGCGGAGAGTGGCCACTGGTAGACACGGACAATGACGAGGCGGAAAGTGGCCACTGGTAGACACCGACAATGACGAGGCGGAGAGTGGCCACTCAATGACGAGGCAGAGAGTGGCCACTGGTAGACACCGACAATGACGAGGCAGAGAGTGGCCACTGGTAGACACGGACAATGACGAGGCAGAGAGTGGCCACTGGTAGACACCGACAATGACGAGGCAGAGAGTGGCCACTGGTAGACACCGACAGTGACGAGGCAGAGAGTGGCCACTGGTAGACACGGACAATGACGAGGCAGAGAGTGGCCACTGGTAGACACGGACAATGACGAGGCAGAGAGTGGCCACTGGTAGACACCGACAGTGACGAGGCGGAGAGTGGCCACTGGTAGACACGGACAATGACGAGGCGGAGAGTGGCCACTGGTAGACACGGGCAATGACGAGGCAGAGAGTGGCCACTGGTAGACACGGACAATGACGAGGCAGAGAGTGGCCACTGGTAGACACCGACAGTGACGAGGCGGAGAGTGGCCACTGGTAGACACGGACAATGACGAGGCGGAGAGTGGCCACTGGTAGACACGGACAATGACGAGGCAGAGAGTGGCCACTGGTAGACACGGACAATGACGAAGCAGAGAGTGGCCACTGGTAGACACCGACAATGACGAGGCGGAGAGTGGCCACTGGTAGACACGGACAATGACGAGGCGGAGAGTGGCCACTGGTAGACACGGATAATGACGAGGCGGAGAGTGGCCACTGGTAGACACCGACAATGACGAGGCGGAGAGTGGCCACTGGTAGACACGGACAATGACGAGGCAGAGAGTGGCCACTGGTAGACACGGACAATGACGAGGCAGAGAGTGGCCACTGGTAGACACGGACAATGACGAGGCAGAGAGTGGCCACTGGTAGACACCGACAATGACGAGGCAGAGAGTGGCCACTGGTAGACACCGACAATGACGAGGCAGAGAGTGGCCACTGGTAGACACCGACAATGACGAGGCGGAGAGTGGCCACTGGTAGACACCGACAATGACGAGGCGGAGAGTGGCCACTGGTAGACACCGACAATGACGAGGCAGAGAGTGGCCACTGGTAGACACCGAAAATGACGAGGCGGAGAGTGGCCACTGGTAGACACCGACAATGACGAGGCGGAGAGTGGCCACTGGTAGACACGGACAATGACGAGGCAGAGAGTGGCCACTGGTAGACACCGACAATGACGAGGCGGAGAGTGGCCACTGGTAGACACGGACAATGACGAGGCAGAGAGTGGCCACTGGTAGACACGGACAATGACGAGGCAGAGAGTGGCCACTGGTAGACACCGACAGTGACGAGGCGGAGAGTGGCCACTGGTAGACACGGACAATGACGAGGCGGAGAGTGGCCACTGGTAGACACGGACAATGACGAGGCGGAGAGTGGCCACTGGTAGACACGGATAATGACGAGGCGGAGAGTGGCCACTGGTAGACACGGACAATGACGAGGCAGAGAGTGGCCACTGGTAGACACGGACAATGACGAGGCAGAGAGTGGCCACTGGTAGACCCGGACAATGACGAGGCGGAGAGTGGCCACTGGTAGACACCGACAATGACGAGGCAGAGAGTGGCCACTGGTAGACACCGACAATGACGAGGCGGAGAGTGGCCACTGGTAGACACGGACAATGACGAGACAGAGAGTGGCCACTGGTAGACACGGACAATGACGAGGCTTAGCACGACACTTAGCACAACAGAAATGGACTGAAACGACACTGAACACCCACACTGAGGAGACACTGGCAATAAGGGGGGGGGGGCAGCGCCATAGAACCCAACAATGTCAGAAAATGGCACATGTGTAATACAGATATACATAATTTTACAAAGCTATTGTCAGTCTCGCAACACACACGTCATCATTCAGTGCTGGCAGCGATTATCTCCGCCGTCCCTTCACCAAGCCTGCATCAATCTCTCCAGAACGGAGCGCCCGCCCAGCCGCAATCTCTCCCAGAGCGCCCTACTCTCTCCAGGACAGAGCGCCCTACTCTCTCCAGAACAGAGCGTCCTACTCTCTCCAGGACAGAGCACCCTACTCTCTCCAGGACAGAGCACCCTGCTCTCTCCAGGACAGAGCGCCCTACTCTCTCCAGAACAGAGCGCCCTACTCTCCAGGACAGAGCGCCCTAATCTCTCCAGGACAGAGCGCCCTACTCTCTCCAGGACAGAGCGCCCTACTCTCCAGGACAGAGCGCCCTACTCTCTCCAGGACAGAGCGTCCTACTCTCTCCAGGACAGAGCGCCCTACTCTCTCCAGGACAGAGCGTCCTACTCTCTCCAGGACAGAGTGCCCTACTCTCTCCAGGACAGAGCGCCCTCTTCTCTCCAGGACAGAGCGCCCTACTTTCCCCAGAACAGAGCGCCCTACTCTCTCCAGGACTGATCACCCTCTTCTCTCCAGGACAGAGCGCCCACTCATCCTCAATCTCTCCAGGACAGAGCGCCCTACTCTCTCCCTGACAGAGCGCCCTCTTCTCTCCAGGACAGAGCGCCCGCCCAGCATCAATCTCTCCAGGACAGAGCGCCCTACTCTCTCCAGGACAGAGCGCCCTCTTCTCTCCAGGACAGAGCACCCACCCAGCCTCAATCTCTCCAGGACAGAGCGCCCTACTCTCTCCAGGACAGAGCGTCCTCTTCTCTCCAGGACAGAGCGCCCTACTCTCTCCAGGACAGAGCGCCCTACTCTCTCCAGGACAGAGCGCCCACCCAGCCTCAATCTCTCCAGGACAGAGCGCCCTCTTCTCTCCAGGACGGAGCGCCCTACACTCTACAGGACAGAGCGCCCTCTTCTCTCCAGGACAGAGCGCCCTACCTTCTCCAGGACAGAGCGCCCACCCAGCCTCAATCTCTCCAGGACAGAGCGCCCTCTTCTCTCCAGGACAGAGCGCCCGCCCAGCCTCAATCTCTCCAGGACAGAGCGCCCTACTCTCTCAAGGACAGAGCGCCCTCTTCTCTCCAGGACAGAGCGCCCTACTCTCTCCAGGACAGAGCGCCCTACTCTCTCCGGGACAAAGCGCCCGCCCAGCATCAATCTCTCCGGGACAAAGCGCCCGCCCAGCCTCAAGCTTCCATCACAGAACCGGCCGTCTGACCCTCGTTATCAGCTCGCCGGAGCCGGCAGCACGTCAGTAGCCGTCACCGGTCCGTCTCACCGCACCCGCTGAGAGACCACAACCCCCTCCTCGCACCCTCTGAGAGAGACCCCCCACCCTCTGAGAGACCACAACCCCCACCCTCGCCCACCGCACCCTCTGAGACCACAACCCCCTCCCTGCACCCTCTGAAAGACCACCCCACGCAACCGCTGAGACCACAACCCCCCCCCCCCCCCCCCACGCACCCTCTGAGAGACCACAAACCCGCCCGCCGCACCCTCTGAGAGACCACAACCCCCTCCCCGCACCCTCTGAGAGAGACCCCCCCCCCACCCTCTGAGAGACCACAACCCCCACCCTCGCCCACCGCACCCTCTGAGAGACCACAACCCCCACCCCCGCCGCCCCGCTGCAGGCGTCACCATCGCCCCTGCACCCGCCGTCACCCACCCGCCTCCTCCTCCGCTCTCACCCCACAGTAGCACCTCTCACCCTCACCCTGCAGCAGCACTCCTCACCCCCGCAGCAGCACCCCTCACCCCCGCAGCAGCACCCCCTCACCTCCACAGCAGCACCCCTCACCCCCACAGCAGCACCCCTCACCCCCGCAGCAGCACCTCTCACCACCGCAGCAGCACCTCCTCACCCCCGCAGCAGCACCCCTCACCCCCGCAGCAGCACCCTCACCTCCTCACCCCCGCAGCAGCACCCCTCACCCCCGCAGCAGCACCCTCACCCCTCACCCTGCAGCAGCACCCCTCATCCCCTCATCAGCACCCCTCACCACCGCAGCAGCACCCCTCACCACCGCAGCAGCACCCCTCACCCCCGCAGCAGCACCCCTCACCCCCGCAGCAGCACCTCTCACCCTCACCCCCGCAGCAGCACCCCTCACCCCCGCAGCAGCACCCCTCACCACCGCAGCAGCACCCCTCACCCCGCAGCAGCACTCCTCACCCCCTCACCCCCGCAGCAGCACCCCTCACCCCCGCAGCAGCACCCCTCACCCCCGCAGCAGCACCTCTCACCCCCTCACCAGCACCCATCACCCCCGCAGCAGCACCCCTCACCCCCGCAGCAGCACCTCTCACCCCCTCACCAGCACCCATCACCCCCGCAGCAGCACCCCTCACTCCCTCACCACCGCAGCAGCACCCTTCGTTCGGCGACGGCAGTTCTAATCAGAATCCCATATTTACGCCATTCCAAACTCCGAATATCCACTGTCGGCCCACTACTCCTCGTTACTCGGGACATGCTGAACACGCACAACCCTTCATCACACAAGCATACCACAGTGTACAGAATTCACCCTACCTTTTCAAGCAAATGTTACGGCGAACAGAAACCTCAAACAAAGTATTTCAATTTGCAAATACACACAATGATATATACTTACTTTTGTTATTGGGTGATGTTGAACAAAATCCAGGTCCTATACACAATAAATTGACAATTTGTCACGTAAACAACACCCACGGCTCCGGGACGACTAGACGAGCTAAATTTATTTGTGGACGAGTATAACGTTGACATCTTAGAAACAAAATTAGATGAAACAATACAATATAGCTTATATAACTTGCCAAATTTCTATGCACCTTTTACAAAACACCGTTCTCGTCATGGGGGAGGGGTGGCAATTTACACACGCAATCACATTTCAACACGCAGATTACACGAACTGGAATGTCCCGGGGAAGAATGGATTTGGACAAAGACTAAAATAAACGAAACCTCATTTCAACACGCAGATTACACGAACTGGAATGTCCCGGGGAAGAATGGATTTGGACAAAGACTAAAATAAACGAAACCTCATTTCAACACGCAGATTACACGAACTGGAATGTCCCGGGGAAGAATGGATTTGGACAAAGACTAAAATAAACGAAACCTCATTTCAACACGCAGATTACGCGAGCTGGAATGTCCCGGGGAAGAATGGATTTGGACAAAGACTAAAATAAACGACGAGACTATTTTAACTTGTTCCCTTTACTTGCCACCAAATTTAACCCACGACAGACTAGAGATCTTCATCGACAATTTCACTGACAGCATAATGTTAGAACAGCGTTTTTCACCTACCACAATAATCATACTAGGGGACTTTAATACCGGAAACATATATCTTTCTAGCAACCTACCACATAGCGGGGGCACACCTTTCGACATTAGACTAAAAGACACAATAGAAACCCTCAACCTAACACAACTAATCAGGACACCCACACGACAGACAGACACATCTTCGAACTTACGTGACTTAGTTTTAACCAACAATCCCCAAGTGATGACTGCATCAGGCGTCCTCCCTTCCTTCTCGAATATTGATCACTTCCCTGTTTTTGCAAAACTCGACATAGAAATACAGCCTCCTTTTAAACCCCAAGAAAGACACATTTGGGACTACGACCGCACAGACATAAACAGACTAACCCAAACACTGATTCACACTGACTGGAATTGTATTTTCGACAACGGCATACACGACGCTACTGAGCCCAGACGATGTTGACGGCAGCGGCAGACGCTATTCCTATACAAACTATTAGAGGACGGCAACATAACAAAATCTGGATGACAACTAAATTGAAAAAGAACCTGCGTAAGCGCGATAGACTATTCCGATTTGCAAGACAAAATCAAACAACACACGACTGGCTCAAGTGGCGACTCCAAAGGAATAGAACAACAGCGCTAAACAGACGACTTAAGGACGAACACTTGCAAAAATACATCAACAAATTACTAGAATACAAACTTATAAATACCGCAAAACTCTAAAACCGCTCATAGGACGAACAAAACATGACGTAATACCACCACTGGAAAATGCTGACCACGAAATTGTAACTGACAACACACAAAAAGCAAACCTCATAAATTACTACTTTGTTTCTCAGACTAGAATCGACACAGCCGGACTGACGCTACCCACTACATACGAACATAACGGGGAGGCGATACCCGCTTTGGAACAAATACAGGTTACATAAACTCAAGTCCATAACATTTTAACTTCTCTTGACGTTGACAAGTCAACTGGTCCCGACAAAATTCCAACAAAAATCGTAAAAATGATAGCCATATTAATCGTAAGTCCCTTAACTTCACTCTTTAATCAATCTCTCAGCTCAGGAATATTTCCAAACGTATGGAAAGAAGCGCTGGTAACACCTATCTTTAAGAAAAATGGTTCTCCGTCCGACCTGAAGCAATACCGTCCCATCAGTCTCATTCCCTGCCTCTCCATAGTCCTTGCAAAATTGGTATTCTCTTCAATTTACTCGCACCTTACCAATCACAATTTTTTTTTTGGACAAACAGAGCGGGTATCGCCCCCATCACAGTACTGACATTCAGCTAACGCACCTAATGCACAACATATATAAGCATTTAGACGAAGGACGTGACGTGACAGCAATCTTCTAGACATTTACAAATATTTCGACAAAATTTGGCATGAAGGACTTCTTTACAAATGCAAAATCGAATTTGCCATATCAGGAACTCTTCTTTCTTGGCTAAGATCGTATTTAATCAACAGACGGCAAAAAGTAGGAATAGGAGACAATATTTCTTCGACAAAGACCACTGGCTCTGGTTGTCCACAGGGATCGGTACTTGGACTACTTCTCGCTTTAATGCACTTAAACGGACTAACAAACAAAGTGACCAACGACGTTCTTTTGTATGCTGACGACACCTCTCTTTACGCTTCCCACACTAGACAAAACGCCGACGCAGTACGACACTCTATACAACGTGACCTAAACGCAATTTTGACTACGGTGTCCAGTGGGCAATTACTTTTAACTCATCCAAAACAATTCAACAATGTTGTACTCGCAAAATAGACAATGCCCCTCCCACTCTTACTTTTGGTGGACAACTTATACCCGTTACAGACAATCGCAAACATCTTGGACTAACTATGTCAAAAGATCTCCGGTTTCATGTTCACATCAACGACATATTAAGAAAAATGAATACGGCTCTAAGTCCAATCTATCCACCAGCGAAATTCTTAACACGTTCAACACTTAGTAGCATGTACACCACTTATATACGGCCCTATCACGACTATTGTGACGTAGTTTTTGACGGACACATAACGACACACGACGAACTTAGACTGGAAAGACTTCAACATAGAATCGCAAGACTGACAACAGGCGGTCCTTTCAGAACTCCGACCAATAAACTTCGATTAGACATAGGCTGGGAAACGTTAAAAGCTCGACGAGAAAAGCACAGATTAGTTTTCTATCATAAATTAACCCACTTCCCGGACAGACAACCAGACTACATAAAATCCATTCTTCCCCAGACTCGCATAAGACCCACAAGACGAAACCTCAGAACGCTAACACTCACACTCTGCCAGCAAACAACACAACATTCTTTCGAAGATCTTTTGTTCCCAAAACTACCAGAACATGGAACCTTCTCCCACCCTCTATCCGAGAGCAAATTAACACATCCGTCTTTAAACAAAAAGTCGCCGAACTGTTGGGCTGCCCCTCTCCCCCTCCTATTTTTCATTCGGCAGAAAATTTGGTAACCGTCTCCACACGCAAATTAAAACAGGAGCACTTTCTCTAAATGCATATCTGTATAAGTACCAACAATCTGAATCATCTTCCTGTCCTTGTGGCTTCCGAACAAAACACATCAAACATTTTATACTTGATTATCCACTATATCGAACACCGAGAAACATTCTGTTTTTCAAAATAACTGAAACGCTCCAAAACGATTTTACTCAGTTATCTCAGCACACATCCTTGATGTACTTGTTAACGGCTCATCACTTAACGCTGTGGACGGCTGGCGCGTGGCCGAGTGCTTCCAGGACTACATTAAAGGGGCCTTGGCATCGCGACGTGCGGCGGCGGCGGCGGTGTCGCGGCGCTACAGTGCAAAACGACACCGGCGCAACATAGTACCGAGGCGGCAGATAGGGTTGTTTTGATTGTATTTATGTATTACCATTATGAGTTACAGGTTGTCTTTGTTTTTGTTTTGCTCTTATTTATTATCATTATCATTACGAGTGTAGGAGAGGCGCCTTGTCATAAGCCGACAGGGCTTTTGCGCCAATCCTAAAACATTGTATGTTTTCGCCCTTTTATAATGCCGAATAAAATGTATTCACAAACAGCAACAACCCCTCATCCCCTCATCAGCACCCCTCACCCCGCAGCAGCACCCTCACCCCCTCAGCAGCACCCCTCACCCCCACAGCAGCACCCCTCACCCTCACCCCCGCAGCAGCACCCCTCACCCCCGCAGCAGCACCCTCACCCCCTCACCCCCGCAGCAGCACCCATCACCCCCGCAGCAGTACCCCCTCACCCCCGCACCCTGTCCGTCTGACGGAGCAACGCCGTCCATCGTGGCTTCCCGCTGCTCTCCGCGGCACCCAGGCCCGCCAGGTCGCTCCACTACCCGGGACCACCCGCCGCCGCCGCCGCCGCCTCCGCGAGCCCCGGACTGCCTACTGATCTGCGTCACACGTTCGATGGCGTGTAACGACACAAGTTGCCGCTTTGTCTTCGGAACGGCGTCCGATCGCACTTGTGCCGCTGACGGAGCGGCCCTCAGTTCGATCACACCGATCACACCGATCACTCGGGGCGGACGGCGGACCGGACACATCCCCGCCGGGGAGACGGAGCTGTTGCCTGCGGGACGGAGGTGTCCTGCGGAGGTGACGGCACCGCGGCAATCCCGCGCAATGATCCCGGTGACGCGCGGGGAGACGCGTCATACAGTCATTCGTGTGTACGGAAGATGAGCATTCGGAATTTGGGTCCACGGAAGCTTTCGATCAATATGACAGGTGCTGTTTTTCATGATCGAATTCTGCAAACCTTCTCACATTAGTGTTGTCTTCCGTTTTCACCTCTGTATCGTACACCTTTGTATTTCTTCTGTATTTCTACTCTTCTGCACTATCAC